>APFE030116442.1:81165-93383 GCA_000404065.3 Pinus taeda | reverse complement strand
CTTTTTGAAGTTTTGACATGAAGAGCAGAGGTATGAGGCTTGACAAGGAGGACAATATGACTATTGATGGAGCCATATTAACTGCAGATAGTCATGGTGACAAATTTCAGTGTAACACTTCCTCTTTCCCTTTTCGCCCACTGATATGTTTACCTCTGCTGCTATTGCTTCTGGTGCTTTTCGGGATGCTTCTTCATGTTACTTTGCTACCCATTCCCCAATGAGGCCAACTGGTTTATTGGGTCTAGAGAAGCTATAACAATATCTCCATGGATCTTCCTCCTCCCAATGACATGCCCCATGGATCCAATTAAAATGTACTCACATGTAGTGCTATGTCACAAGATAAGGAGGGTCATATAGGTTGTAACTTCGGGAAGTGGATGGATATTTCTTCATCTCCTATGCTTTGACATCCACATGCTTGAAACTCTGTATCTCATATAACCCAATGCACAATGGAAGAGCGGGCCAAGGTGCCTTCTTCTTATGGTGCAACCTAGCTGATAATCCTGTTGAGATGTGATACGATACTTCTTGCTTGATAAGTTTTTCGAAGGAAAACTTCAGTAGAACATGCGGAGGCTTTTCTGCTTTGTACATCTGTATAGGTGTCCGAAAATGAGGCATACTAGTCTGCTATATCAATCAGTGCCTCCATTGCTTCCTTTGACATACAAGGTGGATCATGTTCAAATATCATCTTGTACACCAGGGTGACAAAATGATCGAACAACTATGTGATAACTCCTTTGAAGTTTCATTCAAACAACATCTTACAATAAGTGTTTAAAGAGGTCTCCACCAATTTCCATGCACAGTTCAAGCCTGGGAACTCTTGATGGGTACAATTACATCCAAGATTTAGACTAAAATGTAGATTTCTTCTTGCATACCTTTGGGCGGTTGTCGAGCCCTTGTTACTTGTTCCTTTAGCTAGTGAGCCAACATGTTAGACCAATTGTATGCTTTTCCTTCTATGGTCGGTTGGTAAACTGCAATCACCCAACTTTGTAGGAAGGTTTTGTCTTATGGACCTAGTTGGGTGTCATTCTGAATTTAGTCAGCTCCTTCACCCAGTTCTTCAAGATATCTCTAGAGTTGGCATTGCTACTAGGTATACTGAAGGGAGTCTCCATGGTGATGACAGGCTTCGACATATGATACATTGATTCATAATCCTGTTCCCTGAAGGTAGTAATGTCCATCCTACTGACAGTGCTCGATGTCATCGTTTTAGGATTAGTGTACAAGATGACCCAATGTATCATGTCCATGCATAGGAGCACGAGATACTTGCATGCAATCTGGTACAAGCCATACTTATGGATGTTCACATAGACTTAGTGTTGTTTGAGGTCTTCCCTAAATGTGCTTGCAAATGCATCATTGACATCTTGCCATTTTAGCTTGAGGTCCTTGTCTACAATTAGCTTGGTGTCTTCATAGATCGGTAAACATGTAGACACTCGTTCAACTACTCCTCCAGTTGCACTTCCGTTAGTTTCCTTTGAGCCTGCTCCCTTGGAGGCCATTGATCCTAGACTGCTGAGATGCAGACAAACACTTGCAAGATATGGAGACATAGTGACATACATGGCAATAAATGTATAAGCTAAAACCAAAGAAAACTTGAAGAATGACATGAAACATACCTAGGGATTGACTGACAAGGATTGCACAATTTCTCCTGGGAGGCTGGCTACCAGAATTACAGAAAAGGAATTCTCGGCTATCTGGGAGGTTGACTAGTTGTTGGAATTGTGCAATGCATAATCCAGACAGGCCAAATGGCTATTGGGATTGTGAAATACACAATTCCAGTTGGCAATGGTTGCAGGCCTAGTGACCACATTGGGCAATTGTTTGGGCTAGTAGTCACTGCCCCCTCAGAATTGCACAATGCAAGACTGGAGGATAGTCACTGGGCATAAATGCACATTTTCTGAGAGGAAGGCAGAGACTTCCATCTCAGGATTGTGCAATGTTGTCTTGGTGAGGCAAAGTCCAAGCTAAGGTTTCCCAAACCTGCCTATGGGCAATTGAAAAAAATGTGAATTTGAATCCATGGCAATACTGAGTATAAGCATGAGTGAATGATTATGCATGTAAACAATGAACGAAAGATTCGAAAACAAAACAACATTCATGTGGGTGAAGCAAGTCGCCGAATAAGCAACCATTCGTGCAAAATAGTTTTATGCATGCGAAAACAATGAGATGCTAACGAAAACTGAAATGGTGCTGGTACAAGCTAGTATGCCTGTAAACGATAGAAAGTGTTCATAGAAATCAAGAAAACAACACTCACACAAGCCAAAACACAAAAAGCAACAAAAATGCTACAAAAGACAAGTTAAGCTGACTTACCTGAAAATAGCTGAGTTGTATATGTCGAAGACTCCTGGATTTGTTGTGGGATGTTAGAGATCCAAGATCGATGTGAAGAAATGAGCTTTGAAGTTTCAAATAAATAAGTTTGAGGCTCATGACATGCATGCCACAAATCTAGGAAAAAGTGACACTTGGAGGAAGGATTCTAAAACTCTCTTTACATGTAACCTCCAGCTGCTAAAACCAACTTCCTAAAATTTAGGGATGCTTTTTGTTATTTTTGGAAAAATCAGCCCATGCATGCAAGTCAATTTTTCTTGGCCTTGAGTGGAACTAGTCAACTCAATGGCACATGCAACAACTTGCTTCACTGAGGGGCAAATTTGCACATTTCTATGAGGGATATGGGTTAGCTGCTCAGAAGGATTGCACAATTTCTAGACTGAGAAATTGACTACTACCCAGAATTGTGCAATTTTTGGGCTGAGTAGTCCTGCTGGGATAGATTGCATAGTTTTTCTAGTGAATCTTGATAGGCAGATTTGCGCAATTCTGGAGTCTAGTAGGCTACCAGACAAGATTGCATAATTTCTAGAGGGAAGGTTGGTTCTCCTCCAGAATTAAGCAATTTCTTGAGGGAGCTTCTCAACCTGCAGGTGGAACAAGTCTGGAGAAACAACTTGTGAGGTGGATGAAACAAGCTATCATGCATAGGCTGCCAATCTTCTAGAAACCATTGAAGCTTATGTACTTGACAGTGCAAGACCTGCTATTAAGGATGGTTGGTAGGGAGGCTCCAAAATGAAGCTAAGGAAAAATTCTAGAGGGTGGTCGTAGCTGCTACAATAGGTAATTAATTTTTCATGTCGAGAGGATGAAAAATGGGATAAGTTCCTTCAAATTCTTGAGTGAATTGAAAGTAGGATTTTAGGTAGAAGCACATAAAAACAAGAACATAATGTAGCATTTTAGGTGTCAGTAGAGAAAAATTAGAATTACAAAGAGCAAGAACAAATTTTAAGGTAGTAGTTATAAACAACATCCTCGAATAGTGTATTTTTTCTACAAAATTAGTTTCGAAGTCCCTATTTTAAATTGTATTAATTAGATATATCAAAATCGTTTTGGATAGAACTTTATGTTTGTAGAAGCTTGTATAAATTTATATATTTTTTAACTACACACTATATATACATTTTAAATCAAAGTAAGAAAGGTTGAACCTTTGAGAGAGACAACTAACATCATTGTACTTTTTTGGAAGTTTTTGAAGATAATTAAAATATTATGACTCCAATTTTAACAACAATTGTGTTCATGCGAGTTTTTTTAGTATATTCATTTCTGTTTTTCATCATATGTTCAAGGGAACATATGAGTTAGGGTAAGGCTAAGTTAAGTATTAACTTCCCTAACATCCCACTATAAAGTTATAGTCATCACTGTGAATATTAATTGAATAGGTTCTTTAAATTAGTACCTTTGCATCATTTAATTGTTACCTTATGTCATCTCTTGAAATTCCTCTACATGCTTCTACTATATCTGATAAATTAAGTATTATGGATGAATATTTAATTATCACATATATTCTTCTTTCCTTTTTCATAATCAATTGAAGGTTTATATGTTATTAGGAGTGAAAATCAACACTTCAAAAATATCATAAGTTTTGGATTGTATATGTGTGAATGGTTTGAATCATTGGTCATCCATTTAAATTAAATCCCTCACTTAGATGCTTTGGCATAGTTCGCAAACCTAGAACTACCTTCAAAGATACAACTTCAAATTGGCATCGTTTTCAGGGAACGGAGTTTGAAGTTCATTTTCCCTAGGACAACAGTAATAATTACCTCTTAATTGTGAATAAGAGGTTAGTAGGCTAAAATTATTGACTTGGTGAATTCATAAATTAAATCTGGCTTCACTCAGGCATATCATATCTCAATCTGATCCACAGATTTCCACTCCATTATCAGATCCATAGATACTTGTGTGAATTACTTCCCTTAGACGCAGAATTGAGGCTTCTACTTATACTTCTCTTCCACCTGAAATAGTGTCATAGTATCAACACTTTGAATCAATTCACATTCCTACTGAATTATCATATTTACCACCAAAACTAATTTCTAATGGAGTAGATCTAAAATATTCTTTATTAGTTCATCAACTTGAATCCTTTGAGCTTCCTATATCCCTTTAGATTCATCTGATATAGGAGTAGAGCTTGAATCTTAGTTTCCTGAACTTAAACCTGGTGATTTTATATCCTCTCTCATACAGAGTTATCCTTCTACTTCTGCCAAGCCTGAAGAGGAACTTAAAGTTTACACAAACCCTTTATCTTTTGAATATTAATAAAGATTATTCCTGAATTTCAAAAGTTAATTGTTCATCCCCAGTTTCCAAATAAGGATATAGTTTCAGACCAACCATCTTCTGGTAAAGCTTTATGTCGTAGACAAATAGTTTTACCACAACAACAAATGTATGGATTTAGACCAATTATGATAATTGGGTATGCAATACTAGTACTTCCACCAACAAATCAAGTTCATGAATTTCTTAAAGGATATTTGAAACATCTACCCAAATTTAATGGAGAAATAGGACCATCAGCAGAGGATAATTTGTCTGCATTCCTTGACTTTAAAGATAATATGAACATAGAACATGAATATGTTTATATGACACTGTTTGTTCAATCATTAGAAGGAAATGTCAGGATTTGTTTGAAATAGTTACATGCCAATTCTATAAATTCATGGATAGAATTAACAAATATCTTCATAAACCAATGGGGTGTTAAAAAGGATCCTAATTATTATCTAACAAATTTTGAAGATATAAAAAGGAATCATGGTGAACCTATTTCAAAATTCATTAAAAGGTTTAATAAGATTTACATTAAGATGCCACCAGATTGTAAACCTCTAGTAGTCAGATTTTCTAAAGGATTCGATGATGATTTTTCTTTAATGTTAAGAGAAAGAAAATATAAAACCTTAGTAGATATGAAAACTAATGAAATTGAGGTAGAATCTAATAAGGAAACATCAACTAAATTGAAGGCAAAAGAAGAAAAAGTGTAGAGGAAATTGAATACTAAAGAAGAAAGTGGTTCGCCACCAAAGAATAAAGAGGAGGAACAAAAAAATTGATGAGGTTACTTCATTATTAAGAATTTTTTCTAATCGAATTTCAAGGATGGAAAATAAACAAAAGTAGCACAACATAATGTAAATAAACCTACAAGATAATACACAAGAAATTTTCCACCACAAATGTTACATAGAGAATTACCAAGTAATGATAAACAAATTCAGCCTCCATTGATGATTGATGATTAGGACCTTGAAGAAGTAATACAAGTTGTGACCAATTATATCTATTATTTTTTTTATTAACCATATGAAAACGCTATTGTCCCACTCAATCAAATTCATCATCTTGTTCAAAATAAAGAATCTTCTGAAATTCTTATTGTTGAGCTAAATAGAAGATATGCCTTGAGACCTACACAAGGCCCAAGTAGACCTATAAAAAAATTTACCTTTGGTGTCACGCAAGATAAAGCTACTGAAACTTCGTATGTTTAGCTTCAAATCCAACAATAAGATTAATCGGCTATAGAAAAAATCATGTCACATGTTTTCAATCTGGAAAAAGAATTAGAAAGGGTCAAAATTACAATTCCTCTATATAAACTTTCAGGAATCTAGGTTATAAACAACATGTTTCTAAATGGATATAGTCCTCAAGTGTTGATGCTAAAGGGGATGTGATTAAATTACAAAATGACAAAATGTTCTGTCACTTTAGTCCTAGTTTGGTTATGATGGATGAAAGTATTCCTGCTTTCTATGTCACATTGAAAGTTAATGATTTTTTTTTGTACAATTGTATGCTAGATTCTAGTGCTTCTCACAATTTAATGGCTAAATTTATTATGGACCAAATTCAGTTGAAAATCGGTAGGCCCTATCATGACTTGTATACATTTGATTCAAAGAAGGTGCCATGCTTGGGGTTAATCAACGATCTAGTTGTCATCTTGCCTAGATTCTTGTAAAGAGCATAGTGATGGATATAGTAGTGACATATATCCCTCCTAAATTTCACATGTTATTATCAATATCCTGTTGTGCTAAGTCTGGAGGAAGATTACAAATGTATATGTGTTACGCTACCATTCCTCTTGATGAGGGAGAATATCTAAGATTGTATAGACAAGTGAGGTTCATAAATACTGTGTAATTCTAATAAAGAAGCAAATCATCCTATATATGCTTTTGATCAAGATTTAGGGTGTTTTATTTTGGATGTAAATGATGAGTGCAATGTACAAAACATAATTAAAGATACTATAAATGTTTCTCAATCTTCAAGGAATGATGTGTGGAAAATTCATTTTGATGGAGCCTTTTCTAGAGATGGAGCTAGAGCTAGGATTGTTTTGATTTCACCTAAAAAGAATAACATCACTCAATCTTTCAAGTTAGATTGTGAAGTAACTAACAACGTGGAAGAATATGAAGCCTTAATATTTGGTTAGAGTTAGCCAAGAAAATGAAGGTGAAAAACTTGAAAATATTTAGTGATTCAAAATTCATAGTGAAATAGGTTAGAAATATTTGTCAACAAAACATCCTAGATTAAAGGCTTACAAAAATGAGATATGGGACTATTTAGAGAAAATCTTTCAAGATTTTAAAATCAAATCTATTCCAAGAGAAGATAATATACATGTTGATTCCTTGGTAGTTTTTGCGAGCACTTTCAAAACTCCATATTCCCTACAGTTGCATTATCAAATTAAAGTTAAGTACATACCTTCTATCCCTAATAATTTGAGGCATTGGAAAGTTTTTTTAGGATGATGAGAAATTAAAGAATTTTTGCAAAATATGAAGTTTTCTTGCTCACATATTGAAGAAGAAAAAAATTATGTGATAAAATAAAACGTGGGTGATCCAGATATAAATATGAAACAAAAAATAGTTGAGAATGGTATTATATAGATTCCTAATAATTACATTCCTAAAGTCCTAGTTCCTCTTGAAAAATTGTTTAATCAAAATAATGTACCAAGATATTCATTGTCAAATTCACAACTAGAAAATATGCACGATTTCAATATTAGTACTACAAAATAAGTAAGAAATATCAAAATCTTAGCAATCTTGCCGCATGATATGAGTGATAAATATATAAATTTTTCCATAGAATAGAGAGATGTATTTGCATGGTCATATGAAGATTTCAAGACTTAAGATACGAATATTATTGAGCAGAAAATTCCATTGAAACAAGGAGCTAAACCATTTCAGAAAAAATTGAAAAGAATTAATCCTATCCTGTTGCCAATTATTGAGAAGTAAATAAGTTGTTAGATGAAAAAATCCATGTTCTATTATGATATTCTAAGTGGATAGCTAATGTAGTTTATGATAGGAAAAATAATGGAGAAATAAGACTTTGTATTGATTTTATAAACCTGAACAAGTTTTAATTGAAATAGAATTGTCCACTGCCAAAAAAGTATCAATTGCTTCAAAGAGTAACATGTTCTGACATGATTTCAATGTTAGATGGTTTTTCTAGATGTAATCAAATTCTATTCAGTCAAGAAGACAAATAAAATACAACTTTCACAAGGCCATGGGGTACCTTCATGTATGCTAAAATTCCTTTTGGTTTTAATCAATGATTTTGCAATATTTCAAAGAGCCATGGAATTTGCATTTGTTGGAAAGGTAAATAAATTCATAGTAATTTACCTTGATGATTTCACTGTATTTTCAAAATCCGATTCAAAACATATCAAACACTTGAAGATATTTTTTAGAGATGCATAAAATTTAGGATTTCTCTTAATCCAAAAAAATCAATATTTTCCATGATGGAAGGGAAATTATTAGGACATATTATTTCAAAGGAAGGAGTTGAAATTGACCCTAAAACAGTCTCAATAGTTCAGTTAATCACCCTCCCTCGATCAAAGAAAGAAATTCAATGATTTTTAGGGAACGTATTTTTTTTAAGAAGGTTCATACCAAATTATGCTGAGAGTATCAAGGATATTATTGATATGCTTAAGAAAAACGAGGGGTTCAAAAGGAGTGCACAAGCTAGATTTTCATTTTCTAAATTTAAGAAAGTAATTTTAGAGGCAATAATGCTTGCTAGTCCTGATTAATCAAAACTTTTTAGATATTTTTCTTTTGCTTCAGACACCACAATAGAAAGAGTTTTATTGCAAAAAAATGAAGACTATTATGATCAACCAATTTCTTTATTTAGCAAAGTCATGGGGGATTCAGAATTGAAGTATGACATAATTGAAAAACATACCTATGCTTTAGTTAAATACCTAATATATTTTAGAATCTATGTATTGCATTCTCCTATAATTGCTTATGTGCCTAACAATGCAATAAAATAAGTGTTGACTCAACCTAATATAGATGGGAAAATGGGGAGATGGATTTCTAAGATCCTAGATTTTGATTTGGATATAAAACAAACAAATCTAGTTAAGGGACAAGATTTGGAAAAGCTATTGGTAGAATCAAATTGTAAAATTTTGGGCATTAATTTAATCATGTAGATTTCAAATCCTTTAGAGGAGAAAAATCCACAAGAACTTTCTTCTACTTTAGAAGAGAAGAATACACAAGAACCTTCTCCTAGCTTAGTACCTATACCACTTCCTCTGCATATTGATGAATTTTTTTTAATCATATTGGTATAAAGGCATTGTACGTTTACTATGAAATTTTGAAAATCCTCTTGAATTCACAAGGAATCATTACAGATCTCTTAAACTCTAAGAAATGAAATATTGTATAGTAAAGGTAATCTTATATTGGAAGGGACCATTGAACGTTATTTTATTGTGTTTGACTGAAAATGAAATAAAAGGGATGATTGAACAATTTCATGAAAGAGTGTGTGGAGGTCACTATGCTTGGAAAGAAATATCACACAACATACTCAGAGCAGGATTCTATTGGCCAAAGTTGTTTGCACAAGTTGGTTCAAAGGTAAAAAGTTGTATTACTTTTAGTTTTGCAGTAAAACAAAGATTGGCTACTCTCCCTCTAATTCCATTTTCAGCTGAAGCTCCCTTCTTATAGTGGGGACTAGACTTTATTGGTGAAATAGTCCCTTCTTCCAGTAATCAACATAGGTGGATAGTTACAACAATTGATTACTTCACAAAGTGGGTAGAGTCTATTCATGTAAGGAATGCAAATTATTATGTGGTCATGAAGTTTATTGAGGAACATTTTCCAACTAGATTTGATTGTCGAAGACAAATAGTTATAGATAATGTTCAAACTTTTAGTTCCATTAAAATGATTGAGTTTTGCCAAAAATATCAAATTTCATTAAATCACTCTAGACCTAATTATCCACAAGGGAATGGGATAGAAGAACCATCAAACAAAAGTATAATTAAATTCATCAAGAAAGTGTTAGTAGATCATAAAAGAAACCAGGACAGTAATTTGAAATATGTAGTATGGGAAAACAAAGTTTCATCCAAGAGGTCTACTGTTAGATCTCCTTTTCAACTTTTTTCTAGAACATAAGATATTTTCCCCACTCAATTAGAATTTCCAGTTATGAAGATTTTGCAAGATTCATATGAGGATATTGAAAATTTATAAAATAGGATAAATCCAATCATTGAACTAGATTAAGATAGAGAATAAACACAACATAAACTCCTACAATATCAAGACAAGATGAAAAGCTTGTTTGACATAAAATCTAAAGAGAGGGATTTCAGACAAGGAGAGTTGGTTCTAAGATAGGATGTAGGAAGAGAAGAAAAAATAAATCATGGAAATTTTGGAATTCTCAAGTTGTGACCTCTCATTATTGCAGAAGTCAAAGGAAATAATACCTTCATTCTTTGGAATTTAGAGGGAGAATATTTCCCATTTCCAGTCAATGGGAAATATTTAAATTGTTATATCTAGTACTGAGTAAGTTTTTGTTACAATCATTGTATATATTTGGTTTCAATTATATTTTCAAGAGCAAGTGTGGCTTTCCTAAAATAATGGCTCCATATCTTGAGGAGAAGGCACATGGATCTGCATGTTATATGCATCCCTTAGGGAGAAGCAGTCCTCAGATGGAAAAAATGTTGTAACTTATTTTTGTCTATGCAATTTATCTTTTAAATTGTATTATTTAAAAAAAAATAAGTTAACATTTTCCTGCACTTTGTATTAAAAGTGAGCATGTGCTAAATGCTACTTTAGTTTGATCTTAACATGAATGTTTATTTAAATGCTTATTTTTTTTATTAAAAAATAAAATGTTGCTGAAGAAGTTATCATCTAAGCATATTTGGATGCTCTCGATCACCTCTCCTCTGATCAATGGCTTATAAATAATTGTGTGACCCCCCCGCATTCCGACTATTAATGAAGGTAAAAGGGGCTTTGTAATATAGTATTACACTTACTACCTGGGGTGCCATGTCAAATTTTTAGCGATTGCAACACCACTGCCTTACATAAACCATTTACTGCTACTACCCCCCCATAAACCACCTTCACCCTCTGGCATCACTCTCGCCATTTTCGCACACTGCCACCATTTTTTCCAAATTTACCTCCACTATATATGTTATGAAACCAACTCACAAAACGATAGAAAATATAGATCAATGCCGTAGAAGTAAGCCTCTTCAAGGGGGAAACTGCCTTTACATTACACAAATGAAAAATTCATAAATGATTCAAATGACAAAACCTCTTTTCTATATATAGGATTCTAAGGGGTCATAATATAACCAAAGCTGACCTAACAATAATAATATAAAGGCACAAAAATAAAAATAATGGGACTCTATGGGGCACAATAATAACAATATGGGGACAATAGGGGCACAACAATAACAAGAAGGGATACAACGACAATAGTAATGGGGGAATCACTAGTATTATAGGAACCTAACATGCCACTTTCCTTAAAAACAGTGTTGTCCTCAATGCTTGAGTAGTTCTGGATGCTTCTATATAGAATTATCATCCTCCCATGTGGAATATTCAATGGGAAAGTTCTTCGACTTGATGAGATACTCTGAAATGGATCGATTTTGTAGCTGTTGAGTTCTTCTTTCTTTGACTTCTTTAGGTTCCAATATGATTTTTCCTTCCTCATCAAGTTCTAGAAATATTGTTTGAACTAGAATTTTGTCACCTATAACCTTTTTTAAGCATGAAACATGGAAAACTGGGTGCACTCGAGAAGCGACATGAAGCTCCAATTTGTATGCCATGGTACCTATCTTTTGCAACACCTTGTACAGACCATAATACTTTGGTGACTATTTATTATCCATCTTAGCTTGCTTGAGGGACATTTGTTTATATGGTTTGTCATGCGGAAAGAGTTATATTTGCAGACAAATCTAACCTCCCTAGGAGTCTAAGACTCTCTAGTGACAAACAAACCAAACAAGAGCAATCCTTCTCTAAATACACGTTATTCTATGAGAGATCAAGTGTTTTCGATCTTACCTTAGGTCCAACGCTCATTGTAGCAGTCCAGCCTTACCGATCCAGATGAGCTCCTCCTTCACTTTAAGACCTGCATACACTAACAAAGCAACGATTACATAACACCTGAATATTTCATAAAACAAAGCATATTCATCACATAGACCAAGGAGTACATGAAATAATTCATTAACAACAAATCATTGAGAGAATGGACTTATTTGTATTAAGGAAACAAAAAAGGAACCATTACAACCTGAGCCTTGGTGTTGTGCAAGCTCCTCCCAGGGTCCAACAAGAGATTTCCTCTACTTTGACAAGCTCACCCACTCCCAACATGGCAACAAGGAAGGA
>APFE030116442.1:736-73211 GCA_000404065.3 Pinus taeda | reverse complement strand
TGACAAGGAGGACAATATGGCTATTGATGGAGCCATATTAACTGCAGATAGTCATGGTGACAAATTTCAGTGTAACATGGTTGTAGCCGTAGGAATACCCAATCACCTATATCAAAACTTCTTTTGTTGCGACGTTAATATTCCTGCTGTTTCATTCTATTCTGCACCAAGGTGAGGTTATCCTTTAAGAGTTGGAGAACTTATTGCTGATGCTCGATGTGATCTTCCACTTCATGAACCTTTGAATTTTTTCTTAAATACGATGTGATGGATGGTGGATAATATCCATAAAGTGCCATAAATGGGATCATTTTTGCTGCAGTATGGAAGGAAGTGTTATACCACCAATCAGCCAGAGGCAACCATTTGACTCATTGTGTCTGTTTATCAGATACAAAGAAATGAAGACATCCTTCCAAACATTTGTTTACTATCTTAGTTTTCCCATCAGATTGAGGATGATAAGGTGAGCTATGAGCTAACTATGTACCAAGACAAGAAAATAATTCTCTCCAAAAATTTCCAGTGAAAATGGGATCTCTATCACTTACAATAATCTTTGGGTTCCAATGTAGCTTTTAAATTGTTTCCATAAATGTAGTAGAAATTGTAATCACCTTAAATGGATGAGATAATGCACAAAAGTGTACATAATTGGTAAATCTGTCAACTACCACCATGGTAACACTCTTTCCTTCGGACTTGGGTAAACCTCTGATAAAATCCATTGAAACCTCCTCCCAATGTTGGCTTGGAATGGATAAAGGTTGTAATAGTCCTGGGGTCTTAATGGTTTCAACATTACTTTGTTGGCAAACTAAACATTCTGCCACAAAATTTTCAATATCCAATTTAAGGCCATCCCAAAAAAATCCTTTTTAACCCTGTGGTAGGTTTTTAGAAATCCCGAGTGCCCTACTAAGGGAGAGGTGTGCAATTCCCTAAGAATATTTTGTTTGATTTGGGAATTCTTACATAGGTATAACTAATCCTTGTATCATAACAAATCATTTTTCCAGCTAATATATCAGATCTACTGGGATCTTGTTGTATATTTTGAATGAGTGCCCACACTTCCTCGTCATTCTTCCATTTATCCCTTGCTTCGTTTATCCAATTTGGTTGGATAATAGAAATGGCACAAAGAAATGCTTTCACATTCTCATCCTTTCTTGAGAGTGCATCTGCCACAACATTTTGCTTCCCTTTTTTGTAGATGATTTCAAAGTCATAACCCAACATCTTTGTGACCCATTTTTGCTGCTCTTCTGAAGATAATCTTTGTTATAAAAAGTATTTAAGACTATCATGATCTGTTTTTACCTTGAAGTGTCTTCCCATTAGGTAGGGTCGCCATTTCCTAAGTGCATGTAGTATTTCCAAAATTTCCTTCTCATAAATAGCTTTGTGTAAATACTTTCCTTTTATTGGACGACTTTCGAAAGCAATGGGTCTTTCTTCTTGTATTAAAACAAACCCAATTCCATTTATTGAGGTATCACATTCCACAATAAAGGTTTTTGTGAAGTTCAGTGTAGCTAACACTGGTGCTTGACAGATTGCCTCTTTAAGATGTTCAAAGGCCTTCATTGCTTCTAGAGTCCATGAAAATGCATCTTTCTTCAATAATGTTGTTAGAGGTGCTGTTATTCTCCCATAATTCTTAACAAACTTTCGATAATACCTTGTCAACCTGAGAAATCCTCATAGATGCTTTATGAATGTGAGGATTTTCCATTCCTTAATGGTTTTAATTTTTCTAGGGTCTACCTTAGCACCTTCATGAGATACAATATGACCCAGATATTCCACCTCTTGTACTCCAAAGAAACATTTGGAGATTTTTGCATATAATTATTTCTCCTCCAATAGTTTGAGCATCATGTCAACATGTTGGACATGATCCTTCCAAGACTTGCTATAGATTAGTATATCATCAAAAAATACTAACACAAATTTTCTAAGGAAGGGTTTGAACGTGGAATTCATCAAACCTTGAAATGTAGAAGGTGCATTAGTAAGGCCAAAAGACATGACTAGAAATTCATAATGACTCTCACGAGTTCTAAATGTTGTTTTTGGAATGTCTTCAGTCTTCATTTTGATTTGATGATATCTTGAACGAAATTGATCCATGAATTCATCCAATAATTCATCAATGACAAGAATGGGAAATTTATCTTTAATAGTGAGCTTGTTGAGCTCCCTATAATATGGACACATGTGCCATGATCCATCTTTCTTTTGAACCAATACTACTAGGGTAGAGAAATAACTTTGACTAGGTTGAAATATACCAACCTCTATCATTTATGCAACCATACGTTCAATTTCACTCTTTTGGACATATGGATATCTGTAAGGCCTGATGTTTGGAGGAACACTTACTAGAATCAAATTAATAGCATGATCATGATCACGAATAGGTGGGAGGCATTTGGAGGTCTCAAATACCTCAGAATTATTATCCAAGACTTTTTGGAGATTTGGACAAATTGATGATTTCGATGTGGGAACCTATGGTGAACATAATTCTACAATTATGCCTCATTGTTATTTCTTTAGAAGCTTTGTCATTCCATTAGAGTTTATTATATTTCCCGGTTTCCCTGCAATACCCATTAATTCAACTTCCTTTCCTTCTGAAGAGAATTTCATAAAAGTTCTTGAAAATTAAAAGCTTGTTTACCCAAGGATTGTAGCCATTGGACTCCTAGTACAACATCAGCACCACCGATTGGAATGGAAATCATTGGGCTATTCAATACATATTCTCCCATGGATAGCTTGATATTATGGCACTTTCTTGAGAAATTTATGGTTCCTTTGCTTGCAACTATCACTTGACACTCTGGTGCTGGATATAGGAAGCAATTCAATTCCTTGGCTATCTTACAATGAATAAAATTATGGGTACTTCCCAAATCAATCAGCACTATTATCTTTTTCTTCTTGATATGTCCTTCTATCTTGATAGTTTGGGGAGTGGTAATTCTAGCAAATGCATTACAAGATATGGTCGGATTCATTTCTTCTTTTTCTAGGGTTTGTTCCTGGCATATATCCTCTTCTTCTGACATCTCTTGTTCATTTTCTTCCTCCTCTTCACAATCTATGTAAAATATTTCCTCTCGGGACACTTATGACCTTTAGTGTATTTTCTATCACAACTGTAACAAAGCCCTTTTTCTCTTTTTTCTTCCAATTGTTGTGGTGTCAACATTGTAGGTTGTGGATGGATAGGGGTAGAAACACTTCCATATTTATGATTGTGAGTGGTAGGACTCCTTGTTTCCATAATTTTGCTTTCCATTTTGTATGCCAACCTGAATTCCTTCTCCAATGAATCTAGTTCCCAAAGGTGAACCTCATGTTGGATGTTATCTTTTAAAGTAACTATGAACACATCAATCCTATGCTCCTATGGAATATCTTTTACCCTTATATTCAATTTTTGGAAGTCGTCAATGTGCTTCATAATTAAACCCTTTTGTTTGAGATTTATCAATTGGCTAAAAAAAGTGTTTCTTTTTGTATCCTCAAAATGTGCTATAATTTCATCTGTAAAAATAGCCCAAATGACAATTTGTTTATGAGAGAAAAGCCATCGATACCATACAAACTGATTTGGTTCAAAATATAAAGTTGCAATGTGTACCTCTTGTGTGTTTTGCAGATATGGAGATCGAACAATTGCTCCATCTGTAGTATCCATGTTCCAGGATCCTTGCCATCAAACTTCCTCATATCGATCTTTGGAACATGGTGGTTCTTCGATCCAACACTAGAGTCTATGAAATCATGATTAACATTTATTTTGTTCTCATCATGAGTTTCCTTTACTACCCTTTCGCCATTAGTAAGCCTTTCTTGTAGAATCTTTGTCAAATCTGTCTTCAAATCTATCTTCAAATCTTCCATGCCTTTCTTTAAATCATCCATATTAGCTTCCATGCCATCCATCTTAGCTTCAACATCATCCATCTTAGCTTCCACGTCATTCATCTTAGCTTCTACGCCTTTCTTTAAACCATCCATCTTAGCTTCTATTGCTTTTTGAGCAAGTGAAATTCGTTGCACTTGGTCTTGTAAATTTGATACATCATGTTGCATTTCCTCCTCTTCTTCATGAGTCATGCTAGAGTTTTTAGGTTTCTTACTAGGTGTTTCCATTTTCTTTCTTTGGGGAATCAATTATCGATAATAATGCTTCACTATGCCCTTTAAATTCCTTCAAACTAATTTTTCAGACCAAGCTTATGCAAAAATTTAAAGAAAACTACACACCTTTTTTCACTTTGTAGGAGCTCAATATTGAATCTAATGCATATCTATAATTTTGGATCTCCAAGGTCTGAAATTTCTTCTTGCGGTAACCTTTTGAGTAGTCTTTCTAACCCCACAAGTCTGATCAATATTGGATTCTCCAATGAAGAGTTGTGCCAAATCTTCCACGATGACCTGAGTATAGACTGGTTCCATAGAGCGAACTTGTATGACACGTCGCGGGTCACTACTTCAACCTTAGGTTCTGAAAATGATACCCAAAAAACTCCAGCCCATCCTCTTTCTGTAACTTCTGATGAAAATTCAATCTGATTCTTAGAGAAAACGCATGATGATTTTCCCAAGCTCACTTTTTTGGAATGTAATTCGGGGGTCTGCAAAAACCCTAACTTCATCAAATTATATCTCCGAAAATATAGCAAGACAAGATTTGAAATTTGGGCCTGTGGTTCATACCGATTCCATCTCAATTTTATTTTTTTTAGCTTCTGAAAATTTATAGAAAAAACGTTATAGAAAAAATTCCACGACAACCTGTTTGGAGCAGTGAAACTCTAGAATCCAAATCTCTAATATCAAATGTTTAAAAAACAACTAACAAAAAGATAGAAAAGATAGATCAATGCCTTAGAAATAAGCCTCTTCGAGGGGAAAACCTCCTTTACATTACACAAATGAACAATTGTTAGATGATTCAAATGAAAAAACCTCCTTTCTATATATAGGAGTCTAAGGGGTCACAATATAACCAAAGTTGACCTAACAATAATAATATAAAAGCACAACAATAACAATAGTGGGATTCTATGGGGCATAATAATAACAATATGGGGACAATAGGGTCACAAAAATAACAATAAGGGATACAATGACAATAGTAATGGCAGAATCACTAGTATTATAGAGACCTAACAATATATCCCAATAATTTAACTATTTGACTGTTAAATTATTAAATCCATCATGCCAATGTCCTGATTTTCATTCAATGATGCACCAATAATGTATTTTTGAATAAAAACTATTCAAACCCATTTCTAAATTCAAATTAATTCCTGTCAAGTGCATTTTCTTCAGTTCGCTAATGATCACCAGAGTACTTCGTAACACCAAATCTCTTGATTGCAGAAAATAAATAGTGCTACCAGTCACTAGTTCATTAGGTGTTATCTTCCAAATATTCTATTGTTGTTTTATTTTCAAAATGACCAGTCAAAAGAGTTAATATAAAGCTTCTATTGAAATCCTAATTCTACCTCCTGTACCTAATTTAGACGAATTCCCCTTGTTCAATACCCAATTTAAATCTGTAAAGACCCTTTGTGAATTTGATCTGTATGAGCTACATAATTGGGAATTTCAGAAGTTCAAAGATTTTAGCAATGAAATCAGTTTTTGGGATTCCATGATACCCCAATTCATTTCCCCCCAAACCCATCATTTCCCTAAATTTGTGACTTGGTGTGAAAGCCACTACATACCAATTCAAAGAGCCATCGATGCCAAGAATAATGAGATTTGTTTTCCATAACCCTATAATCAATTTTCTAGACTTTGCAGATAAAACCTCAAGATTCCCTTCATCCTTTTTTCAGTTGATTCCCTTAAGGAAATCTATCAAAAAATAACCTTTTAACAATGAGCTCATATTTTTTATTCATTTTTACCTGAAACCTTAGAATTTCCTTGAACCAATTCACCATATTCCTCCACTATATTTCCAGAAATGTCCACATAGGTTATCTCTATGGTATGTTGTCTTTTATGCTACCAAAATGATCATTGGGTTGATGAAGTAATTCTAGGATTTTCATTAGTGTTTTCTTCTACCAAAAAAACCTTAGTCCTTTTTAATTTTAGCCAATTTATATCAGATGTGATCCATGAAATTTTTGTAAAATTTAGTGTTGAAGGATATTTTATGCATCAATAAATATTGATATGTTTATTCTTCTACTACTAGTCAGAAAGATTCAAAATCCTACTACAGAAGCTTGATTCATAGGGATGACCATAGTCTATCATCCATTGGACTTCTTTGGTTAGGAAAAATTTAGAAGAGTGTTCTTTCAGTGATTTTTTGGATCAATTTTTATAGCTGTCACTGTGTTTCCTTAGTAGTGATGCAGTTCCAAGAACAACTACATGAATCAAAATTTTCTTTCATCTTAATGAATAATCAAATGGTGGAGATTGGTATCTTTATCACCATTTTACAGAAATCAAGGTTTATGGTTGTGAATTTCCCCCATAGAAGCTACCAATTTTCATGCCCATAATGACTTTTTCTCTAGATTTCATTAGGAAGAGGTTGAACATGGATGACTTTTATTTTGTGTCTAGGAAATAAAAGGCCCAATTTAAGTTGAAAGCACAAGTTTGCCCATTCATAGTCAATACCAAAGGAATAGAAAAGGAAGTTGGAAATTTATTGAAACAAATGAAATTCAATATAAGTTTTAGTTGGCCTTATGACCATCTAAGAGTAATTTCATCCATGAGAAGCGAATAGAATTCAGTTCCTTATACTCACATATCAAAACTTGAAATTAGGCAGTATGCAAATCAAGAAGTATGGGACGAAAAAACATTACAATAAATTGAGGAGAAAATTTTCAGTCAAACAAATCTAGAGACTTCAAGATTAAAGGAAAAAAAATCAAAGATACCAAGTGAAAGTATGTCTCCTATAGGTTCTAGTTTTAGACCAATAAAATTTAAAGTTTTTAAAATGAGAAAAATAATGAATGTAGAATAAGAATAACTAGAGATAAAAACATCTAGAGGAATTTACTATAATTATACTGTTAAGTGACCCTATGCATTCACTACAACAAGATGAAAAGAAATTCGTGACACCCCTGCTTCCCCTTCTTCAAGACAACAAGGTATTTTCATAAGATTCAAATAAATGAAGAATAAGATTGAAGAATTGAAAACTTCTACCTATTCTAAGTTTTGGAAATAATATTCTACCACGCAAACCAGATTGTCATCTGCACTGGACTCTGATAAAGGACAATTTGAATTGGAATTTCTTGAGCCAAAGGTTCCAGTTCCTAAAAGTGCAGAGGATTACAAAATTCTGTATATTCTTTTGATATAAAGAAGATTCTTTCAATAGATACAAGCATGTGAGATCATTTACTCATCTTTGACAAGTTCTTCCATGTCAGTTTCAAAGTTGCAAGATTCACTAAACAATATCCATTCTCATCTTAAGCTAGAAAACATGTCCTCATTAACTAAAGATATAAGGATAAAAGGATTGGAATATATGGAAATCAAATTAGGATTAGATCCTAATGATGTTAATTTTGCTGAAAAAATTATTAAGAGCAGAAATGCAAATATTCAAGCATTAAGGAAGCAACTAAAATTAGCAACAACATAGCATCCTCAAACTCAGAAAGTAGGGAAATTAGAGAAACAAAAAGAATGTTTTTTGTGTATAGTTGTTCAGCTGAATATTTAAATTCAAAAGATGGAAGCAAATATGGAAAGACTCTTAAAGGAGAAGGAACAACAGATGAGTGCGGGAATTTTTGTAGTACAAACAAAATCAAGTAGTAAAGAAACCACTGAAAATTTGTCAATGCATATGGAAGATTTATCCCTAAGAAATGTTAAAATATACCCAAGGCAGATAATGCATATATCTCAGAGGTGTAGAATAATTTCAAGCTAACTAAATCACCTTCAAAGTACACAGATGAATCAACTAGTGCATAGACATCATCTAAAGGAAAAGAGAAAATATGCATTGACATAAATTCAACCATTTCAAAGTTATGTACATCTATTGAAATAAATTTTGAACAGGAACAACTAGTACAAAAGGAAAAAGCGTCCATAAGGGAAATCAAAGAAGAGTTGGATCACAAACCAAGACAAGAAACAAGGATCATCAAAGTGAAAAGCTAAAAAACTAAAGATGAACTTGAAGATTTGGGAATTGAAGACATGAAAAACACATTCCTAGAGGTTAGAAATGTATTAAAAAAAAAAAAATTAATTTTGTTGTTCGAAAACAAATTCCAAAACTTAGAAGCTCAAATCAAGAACTTTCACAAATTTTTTTCTATCCTACACCAAAAAGGACTTCCATCCTTAAGAGATTCCTATGGCCAATTGACTCCACTTGAAAATTACCAGTACAGGTGACATGTCATAGTAGCAGACAAATCAAAATTTGCTAAGGTAAAAGGGATAATTAGCACACTTTTTTTAGAAGATTTGGAGAATCATTTATTTATTTTGCATGAGGTACATCATTTGTTTATCAATAAGCCAAATTTTGAGAAGTACACTGAAGTATACATGAGGGTAAGTAAATTTTCATGCCCATACGATGAAAAATGGGATAAGTTCCTCGAACTTCTTGAGTGAACTGAAAGCAAGATTTCAGGTGGTAGCACAGAAAAACATGAACAAATTGCAATCTCTCAGGTGTTAGTACAAAAAAAATAGAAGTACAAATAATAGGAGTATATTTTAGGGCAACAATTGAAAATAACATCGTCGAATAATGTTTTGTTTCTACAAATTCAGTTTCAGAATCCCTATTTTGAATTGTGTTAATTAGATATATCCAAATCATTTTGGATAGAACTTTATGTTTGTAAAAGATTGCATTAAGTTAGATATTTTTGAATGATACTCTATATATACATTGTAATTCGAGGTAAGAAGGGTTGAACCTTTGAGAGAGCCATGTAACATCATTGTACTTTTCTGGAAGTTTCTGAAGATAATCAAAGGACCTTGACTTCCATTTTAATACCAATTGTGTTCATGTCAGTTTTTAATCATTTTTTTTCATCATACGTTCAAGGTAACATAAGAGTTAGGGTAACGCTAAGTTATGTATTAACTTCGCTAATAGCCCACTAGAAAATTATAATCGTCACTGAGAATAGCCACTTAAATAGGTTTTTTAAATTAGTATCTCTGAATCATTTGATTGTGGCCTTGTGTCATCTCTTGAATGTATATGTGTTGGCTGTAGAAATTTCTCTACACACTTCTATGATATGTAATAAATTAAGTATTCATGGTGAATGTTTAATTATTATATATCTTCTTCTTTCCTTTGTCATAATCAATTAAGGATTATATATTGTTAGGAGTGAAAATCAACACTTTGAAAATCTTAGAAGTTTTTGGATTGTACAAGTGTAAATGGTTTGAATCATTGGTCATCCATTTAAATTAAATCTCTCACTTAGATGCTTTCGCATAGTTCCCTAGCCTAAAATTGTCTTCAAAGGTACAACAACGGGTATGAGTATGCCTCCCCCACCTCATTTGAGATCATGTACTCCAAAATAAAAGGTGGCTTATATTAGTTTAGTAGGCCTCGTCCCCTCCATATCTCCATCATTCCTTGTATTGCTTCAACTCTCTCTCTCTCTCTCTCTCCCCCTTGGTGTCTCATGAATGTGTAACCTACACCGTATTTTAGTGATATGATTTTCTCTTGATGCTTGTACATTGGGGGGAATTATGTTATCACCTAAAAAATACGCCATGTAGGATTAATTGTACCACAATATAATCACTTTCACCATAGGAAATAATTTAGTAAAGCATTTTTATCAAATTATTTTTATTTAAAATTAAAAAATCCCATGAGAATAATTTAATAAATCATTATTTATTTCATTTTCTCTAGAAATAATTATTAAATCATTATTTGATAATTATTTATTAACACATTTGACTAAATCACCTTGAAATAATTAGATAAATCACTATTTATTTATTATTCCTTATTCTTATTTTTTAAATCATTGTTGAACCATTATTTAATAATTATTTCAAATTCACATTTTTTAATTCTCACAAAGTGATTAATATATAATTTTATTTGTTAATTACTTCAACCATTTTGTAAATAAAGATATTTGATCACTTTGAATATCTTTTGCCTCTCCAAAAAATAATAAAGTATTCCTAACAGTTATATTTTGATTTGGTCGATAATATCTTATTATTTTCCAATTCCTAATTTAGATCTATACTTTGTTATAAATAAGAGGGTTTTCCATTCATTCATCACCATTATCATTATCATCATCACCATTATCATCTCACAACATTTGAGCTCCCACTTGAGTTCCATCTTGTTTTTCAGTTTTATGCATATTTGAGAGAGAAGAACACAATTGTTGAAGCACAAGGACATCAAAAGGACCGATGGAGGGGGATATACAAACCCATATTGTAAATCTTCCACACTAGGTGTTTTTAATAAAATATTATTCATTTAACATCTTTATATTGGGTTATTTTACTTTTCTTTGTTGCTACTATATGTTTTTGACATGTATTAGATATTTTATTGTAGGGTTTTATCATGTTTTATTGCAGATATGAAGCACAGAAGCAACCATTTTCCATTGTTAGGGTCACTTCTCACCAGTGACTTAAGAGAAGCATTTTTAGAACGCTTCTCCGAAATCTTTACAATAACACAAGGGAGATGAAGGATCACTCCATTTGTTAATATACACGCTCATTGTACAACAAAAGTACTTTTCACCTTGTCTTCTCCCATAAGGCATTTGAGAGGCAAGTTAGTACTTTTGGGGAGAAAGTAGTGGCTCCAATGCTCCATTATTGGAGGAAGTGATTTCATTGTGTTCATGCATATTAGGACTTTCAATTAGTATTTGAAGGTTGATTCCCAACACATTTTCATGCATGGATTATGAATATTTGTAACATTGTTCTGTAAAGGTTTATGATTCATGTTTTCTTTCACCAAAACTAAAGTAGTTGAATTATTTTAGTTATTTTAGTAATTATCATGTTGAGAATGTGTTGTAATGGTTATAATGATTGCCACGTCCCTGTGGACTATTCTGATGGATGTTAGACGAAACATTCTTGTTTATGTGTGTCTTTTATAGGGTGGTACTATTACCTCTCCCTTATAGGCTCACTTTATTTCCCCTCTGTAGTAGATGAACCTTGATGCACCTACAACTGAACATTCACCAATCACACGTACTTTCTTTCCGAAGGCACATATATGATTATCACTCTTGTTGATAGCTAAATCCAAGGAAAATATTTAAGTAGATGGTAGCAAGGCCATATTTTAGATGGGGCTCCTATACCAAACAATGTGAGGTATAATTGGGACCACATATCAGGGAGACCCCCTTTGAACATTGGTAGGTCTAGCACAATCAACAAATTCTTTTGCTCTCATGGTGGAATTCTATGAAATTATTAGTTGCAATGTTCATAAACTTTTGGCAAGCAAAAGAAGAAGCAAACAAATTAATCTTCGAACACAATCTAAACAAAAGTGGTGGAAGAATATTTCGAGGAAGAAAGAGGAAAGAGAGGAGAAATGAAATCCATTTTTATGTGGTGAAGAAATGGATGAACAACAACAAAGACTCTATTGATAATCATATTGTTGAGTGATGGTATTGAAACAAGAGTGTTGCAACTCCCATGTCTAACATCTTTAATTTATTAATCTGATATTCGTACAAACTTAAGAGGTGACAATTTTGTATGCATAGCAAGCTAGGTTTTGCTTAAGCTACTCTGAGGAAGTGAATCAAACCAAGGTATATGAAAGCCATTTTGCAAATTGAATCTATTTTTTCAAGAAAGGAAAAAATATTGCCTTTTCTATTGCATAAGAGAAAACGCTTGATATCTTTGTAGGGAAAGAAATGCTTGGAAATGGAAACACTAATCTATTATAGAAAATAAATGTCAGGGAAATAAACCCAGCCTAACTACATAAATTAAACAACATGAAATAAAACCTAAGCTACTACATCCAAAGTAAATCTTATTCTGGTTTAAAACTTCAATAAATGCCTCATTAAATAACAATGTAAACTAATCCAATCCTATTAAATTCATGAGATCAACAACTAACCTTAATTGCATAAATATATTACAATGTTGAAAATAAGGGTTTGAAGTGGTCTTTGATCTTCCTCAAGCTCAGTTCAAAAGCCTAAAAGACATTATGAAGGTTCAAGAAGAAGGAACTAGGCTTAACGAACAATTCTAGATGGATTCTGTGTAATTCTACAAGATTGCTACATGATTCCCTGTAATGCTAGAAGATTGCATCCAAGAGAATTCGAAGTTCTTAGAAAGTGATATGAAGGTGAGTGATGACCATAGAAGGTTCGAGAAGGATATGGAAGACCTTTCCAAGCTTAGTACCACATAGGATCCCATTTTGCACAAGGAGAGAATGCAGATAATGGCCAAAAAGTGTTCAAGTACATGACATGGAAATTGAAATGATAAGTAACTAGCTCCTATCCCTAGTAGTCACTATGCTCCTCCAAAAATTTGAAACTTTCTAATTTATTGGGCTCCATTATTTATACAAAATTAGTAAGGGGGTAGCCTCTTTGGAAGGATGATTACTTCCCTCTAAAATCCTTGTAAAAGTGGGTCTGGTCCCCGATATCCTCGTAGCCACTAAGTGTTATACATTCCCAATAACGAGTTGAGTTTTTGGTGAGTTAATACATGGAACAAGATTCCTACATTCCCTCCAGTTGGTCTCCAACGTACTTCTACACAATAAATACTCCTTTTCCTACACATTAAACATGTTAGGCTAAAAGACATGACAAATATTCCTTAATCTCCTAATGAAAAAATCATAGTCCAAAAAAATGTCATCAAATTCAAAGAGAGAGATAAATGTATGTCGAAGGATGGCCAAATGGGCCTTGATTTATACCTATTTAAGAGGCCCATTACCACACTCCCAATGAAGATGTTTATCACCCTTTGAGAAACTCAGCCACTTAATATCATCTCATTCATGGCCCTGGTGGTCTCCTTGACATCCCAAGGTACCTGAGATGGAATGCCCTTGAGGGTGGAAACCTACATTTTTCTCTATTTCTATCCATTCGTGTTGCTCTTATTCCTACTCTATTTTTTCCTGTAGTCCCAATAACAAACAATGGACGAATTTAAACCCAATCCAATTGATATTCAACCTCTGAAGTATTCTTTTATACAAGGGTGTCCTCTCCAAATCATTTCTTAGTCTTTCTATAGAGTGATAATCTTTGATTCTTAGGCTATGTGGTAAAGAGTTCCATCTCCTCTGAAAAGCATGTAAAATCTCAGTTGCTAGTAATATGAAAATACATTCAAAGTGTAGGACAACATGTTCTTGTTTTAATATGTAGGATGTTGCTAGTCTAGGGTCTTTACCAATGAGTCTATGATTTTTGTTGACAAGTGTAGGGGCCCTAGTCAATGGTCTCTTTAGTCATGAAGCTTTGGGTCTCCTTAGCCCTTGCTTCTTCATGAGTAAGACAAGATGTATTCCATTTATTGTATATAAGCCATCCTAGAGTTGGCATTCCAAAGGTTCATATCAGCTAATATTAAGCTATGCATATAGAATTAAACCATTCTAGATTTGTCCTAACAATGGATTTATGATAAAATTCAATAAATATTTTGTAATCTTGAAAAGGGTGTCAACCATATTGTGTTAGGTTCTTGATTTGAAACTAGATTCACTAGTCTTTGAGTAACATTTCATATGCTTTTTAGGGGTTCTTCATTTAATGGATTCCATAGCCAATCTTGTCATCGTGGAAAGTTGCTCATCCTTATCCTGTAGCTACTCCTTTAGTATCCCATTTTGTATTTATATATGATTTATCATATTTTCCTCTTTGAATCTCAATTCAACCATATCACTTGTCTTCTTTATCTTCTCTTCCATCAGACTCACATCATCAACTCCTTTAGACCTCGCATTTTGCATCCATCGGTGGCTTCTCCCTCTCTCTTTCTCTAGCTCAAGGAGGATTATAATTGTAAACTTGGTACGTTTTATTTGTCATCTTTTAATGAACTTATAATAGGACCCAAGGTCTAGTTGGGGATCAAGTTCTTGTAGCTCTTGTGACCATTCACCTCCTTCATGTAGTTGTGCAACACTTTCTTGTAGCACTTCCCTGCCCTCCTGTGGCACTTCTTTTCCTTAATGTATCACTGCCCTACCTTCATGTAGCATGGTAGATTCCTCTTGCAGCTTGAGGGTTTGTTTAGTCTCCCCCCCTAGTTCTTGGTTTCTTCTATGAGGTATGGGGTTGTTTCCCTTCTCTTTTGAGGGAGTTTATTCCTTCAAATTGTTTCTTGCTTTTGTTTTTTAATTCTCCATCCAGGTGGCTAGTTGACCCCTCAATGGTGATGGGGGTTATTGAGGAAGGTTGAGGCTTTCCTTGCTTAAGTATATTTCTTCTCCTCTTCTTGAAATATAAAGGGCCTTACGTTGGCTTCCTCCCCTTGGGCTTGACCAGTGTACTTAAGGCTTCCAGGGTGGCAAACACTTCTTCCTCGGTATTTCCTTCTAACACACTTGCCCATTTCTCTTGTATTTTTATTTTATGAGGTATATAAGGTTCTTCAATGACCTTTGGGGTTCCTTGTTCTCCTTCTTGTTCCATAGCACTCTTGGCTATGAAATTCTTGGCCATAGTTGTTTCAATAGGTGCCTTTTATTCTTCTTCTTGTTTCTTTATCTTCTTCTCTAATTTTTCTTCTTCCTCTTCTTCACGAGCCTCTTCTTCTGTAGAACCATGCAAATTTCTACCTCTCCAATTTATAATAAGCCTTGGGAAATCTTGCCTGACCATGTCCACAAATTTTTCCATGACATAGGGATTTAAATATGCTCTAGTGAATCCATGGTTTTGAATATGATATGTAAATTTATGCCAACTGAGGCTCATGCCAACTTTAATTCTATTGGTGGTTTGGTGGTGGGATCAGTGCACTATATGATATGGCCCCCAACTACCACCTTCATAACTCAATCATGGGCCCATTGACCCACTCCTCATAGTCATCACCTTTTTCAATTTTTCCTTTTCCTCACATGTGATGAGAGAGGAAGACAACTCCAAATAACTATTTGAGGGTGGTCGTGATTGTTGAACCAATTCTATCTTAGAAAACACCATCTTTCATGCATTGACAACATTTTTTAAACCATGATGCATTCAAGGGTAGAGGTTAGGAAATTTTCATATACGTGCCTACTTGGTGTTGCTTGATGATTTTCAAATCAGTTGGTGCCAGCATGACATTGATGGACATGGGGCATGCTACTTTGGATTTCTTCTTAGATGTCATTTCTTTCTCTTCATTAATCCATATATGGGCTTAAGGAAAAAGAAATAGATGTGTTTTGTTGGTGGAAGCTTGATGATGAAGCTCCTTTAAAATGCAAGTGTCATTGTGGATTAGACGTTGTTGTTGTTTGGTGAACAAGGATCCTGTAGTATCTTGCAGATGATCTTATAGTTGCTGAAGGCCAATGTTATAGTCCTCCAATGCTCCATGGTGATTAAATCTTGGATTTGGTTCCTTGACAATGGTCTTCTAAGGTATGTCTAAATTGGTGTAGGACTATGTGTCTTGCTATAATAGTCACAAAGACCATGTTAGGACCTCTAATTCCTCCAAGTATCACATCAATTGTTTTTTTATAATTTATATCAAAACTAAAGATGGGTGTTAGAGGGATTTTTTGTGATCGGAAAGGTGAATCAAGGGGTGAAAGGAAATTATTTTGATGGAAAGAGGTGGAAAAAAAAGTGGGAAAGGGTTCAACTGATGTGGTGAGTGGATGATAAGGCTATTGTGGGCCCCCTCCCTTGTTCTTGAGTGAAAAACACACAAAATTATTCTTCTTTTCTTGTCGACCAATATCCTGTAGAAGTTCTGGGAAAATTCTGGAACAATTTAGTACTATGGTAGAATTAATTGAGGAAGGCCATTTGATGATGGGAAATCTTGGGGAAAAATCAATGGAGGGATGGAGAGCATTCAGTGAGTTAATTTTGAGGATGTGGAAGTGAACTTTTGAAGTTTCTCCCTTGTCTACTGACCTCCAATTATTTTCACTCGAACCTTGCCTAAATGTGAGAATAATGTAAGGGTCCCCTTTGCTCTTCTTTGTTTTCTTCTTCATTTATTTTTTGATTCATTTTTTTTAAGATCCATAGGTTGCCTGAAAGGAGGTTTTCAGCCTATAGTACTACCTTAGTTTCCTCAAAGGATTTTTTTTCCCGACGATCTTTTATTTCTTTTCATCATTTTTTGCTTTTTTAGACCCATGGGCGGCCTCATGGAGGTTTCTAGTCCAAGATCTTCTCTCAGGTGCCTGATGCAAGTTTTTAGCTAGACCTTTTATCCCTTTCTTCATTTTTTTTCCTTTTTTTTTTTTTTTCTTTTTTTCTCTATAGATCAGAGGCTGGATGGATTTTTAGCTTTGAGGTTCCAAATAGTTGGTAAAATCTTCTTTTGGCAGAGGTTTCTTTTAAAGCTTCAATTAGAAACCATTGACTAACAATGGAAATTTCTCCTAATCAATTGTTATGATCTGGACAAAGCCATTTTCATAACACTTTATCACCAAGTAGGGAGCTAGCGATATTGTCATTAAATTTTCATGCCAAGTATACATGAGGGTCTGCAACCTAAATTCATTAAGAGCATTGAGTTGTTGTAGCTTCTCCTATTGAGATTTAGTGATCTCTCAGTCTAATTTTGCAGCCATTCTCAGGATGTTGAACTCAAACTCAGTGGACGATAGTGCTTTCTAAAAATAAAATATCTCAAATGGAGTGAACCTAGTGGTGGTTTTCCATATGGTATTATAGGAACAAGTGGCTTCCATAAGTCTAGATTCCAAATCCTTTTTGTTATTGCTAATAACCTTGGTTAGGATGCTTTCCAAAGCTCTATTTGTAACCTCCACCTTCCCATTTCCTTGAGGATAATAGGGAGTGGATTTCCTATGGTTTGTGTGATGTTTGTCCATGATTAGCATAATCAAATTAGAAGTGAATTGATCCTCTTGATCCATGGCCAACTCCATTTGGACACCGACTTATAGAATAGGTTTTCCCTGATGAAATATTCCACCTTTTTCTCTATGTCTACTCTCACGTCCTTCATTTCATCCCACTTTGCCAATAATCAATGCATACAATGATGTACCTCTTTTTTTGAGATGGGTTGTAAATTGTTCCAATGAAATCCATGCCCCACTCTGAAATGGCTCAAGAGTCACTTGAGGTTGTAGTGTAATTTCATCCTTTCTTTTAGGATTCCCATCCTTTGGCATTCAAGACATCGAGTAGTGTATCTCTTGGAAAATTGGTGTAGGGTAGGCCAATAATATCCTACTTAGAGAATTTTCAAGGTTGTCTTGTTTGTAAAATAATGGACCCCATAGGGTCCATCATGACATGTTGAGAGGATTTCAAAGTCCCCATATTTCCTTATATATCTCCACAAATTTTGAGCTAGTCCTAATATGGAAAGATTGCCCCCAATCCAAGTTTAAGGAGCACTTTTTTTGACAATTATGTTGTTTTTAATCAAGGATAGATTGGGAGGAAGTTTCCCACAAAATAAGAAGTTTTCTATGTGATAAAAGCAAAGTGAAAAAAATGAAATGGTGAAGACGTGCTCATATGGGAGTTGGCCATCTATCATCTCTTCGTTCTCTGTAGACAATGTTAGTCTAGACAAAAAATATGCAACCACATTCTCCTTTCCTTGCTTGTAAACAATGGATAGATCAAATTTTTGCAATAATGATAACCATCTAATTATGATAGCATTGACATTAGCTTTGTTCATTAAGTACTTAATGGCTGCATCATTAGTATGCACAAAAACTTGGTACCTTATAATGTAATTTCTAAACTTATTCAAGGAGTGTACAATAGACAAGAGATATTTTACATTAATTGTGTAGTTGATTTCAACCTTGGATAGATTCTTACTAATAAAATAGATGTCATAAGGAAAATTATATTCCACTTGTCCCAAGGTTTCCCCTAAAGCTTTGTCAGATGCATCTATGTGAATGTGAAAAGGCAAGGCCCAATTTGGACCCCTAAGAACTGGTGCAGTGGTCAATTTCTCCTTCATCTCTTCAAATGATTATCGACACATTATCCATCCAAAAAAAACATGAGTCTTTAGTTAGAAATCCAAAAAATGGTGAGGCCATATTACTAAAACCCTTGATAAATCTCCTATAATATCGATATAGTTTTAAGAAACTCCTAACATCCCTTTGTTTCTAAGAGACAGGGACCCTGATGAATTTAATTATGCAAGGAGATATTGTTCTGTGATCTCATGCCAGAGTGAGATGACCAAGAAAAAAAAAATAGAATGACTAAGACAATCTAATAATGATCCCTAATCCATATCGCCATGCATGTAGTTTCAATGCAATTTCTGATCCTACAAAGTATGAGCAAGTATATTTCCTCCTCGCAGGTTGGTGAAGGGTTTTAGGCTTGATGCAGAATCCTTATGCTCTAATCAAGTGATCTCTTTCATCCACTCTCGATCCAAATCAAACACACAAAGACAACCAAACAAGTATTACGAGTGATCTTCCACAGAAGATCATCAGCTCAAAACATCTAGAAATCACACATATAAATTACTGCAAAACTGATATAAGGGGAAGAATCATAGATTTGTATTAACCATATAAATGAAAGTACATAAAATTTATACCTTATAGCAAAGGATATTCTCTCCTCAAGATTGTAGTATGGTCTCCTCTCCCAATAGAATAGAGCACTTGCGTTATAGCTTGGATACTTCCTTTTTCTCCTTTTCCTCTTGGTGAGATTATATAGGTTCATTCAATCCTTCAGGAGAATGCATGTAGACACCTAGCAGCTTGAGAAGTTAGGAAACGTATAAAATAATGGAACCATAGCCAACTCATACATAAGTGGGTTAGGTTGATCTCGATGGGAATGGCAAATTCTAGAAATATTTTCCACAATTATGAGCTTTTTTTCAATTATCTCAATTATGAAATAATTATTATTTCATAATTGTAATATTTTGGTACAATAATTATGAGAAAATTCTAAATTATGTAATTCCATCATTTTATCATAGGGTAAATCTCACATAAGTAAAAGAAAAGGTGAAAAGGGATGCATTTTAGACAAACAACTAAGGTAAGTTAACATTGGGTTTCTCTCACTATAATGGAGTGGAAAAAATGGTCCTAATAGATGCCCCCTAATGCATGAGGTTAGAAGAGAAAATGATGGCTAAAATGCATTACAATAATACTCAAAGCTCAAAATGGGAGGAAGGAGCCAAGACTACGATGCTTGATCGGAGGAACTCAAGTGTTGAAGTTTCAATTTTACTGATAACATCCCCAAGGTAGGCATACTCTTGCTTGGTCATAAGAAGATACTGAACATGGCCGCCATAAAATGAATTATGGATCCATGACATGAAATGCTAAAACATGGCCATGAATACATACACGGTGGATGAATGTGAATTGATAAATAAAGCATAACCACTAGTGAATAAAATGTGGATCTATCTCACAATATACATCGGTAGGACTATGGGAACATGATAGATAGAGAAGTGTCTCAAGATAGTACTCAAATTAAATAAGAGATACATAATTCCAATGAAACTTGGGAAGGATGCCATATAAGAGTGACATGTCCCTAACCTAGGGTCTTCAACATAACACCAATGGTACAAATATATATCATGAGATTATATGAGATGATGTCGAGCATGGTAGAAAACCTCTTATTACTGGCCAATGAGGTAAACTAGTAATAGATGGGAGGGAATCCACCAATGAGGAAAATGAACCCCAAGATACCTAGTACAGTCCACTATGTGTGGATAAATGAGCTGACGTTGAACACCACTGAAATCAACCAATCAATATCCAATGATCTAAACAAACTGTCAATCATGAGGAAACATGCCACTGAGGTTTGGAAGATCCAAGATACTATTGGTTCCTAGATCAATATCCCGGATAATGAGTTGAAGTCAACAAGAGAAGATTCATTGAAGGAGGACCTTGATGTATCCCCAAACAATCGACATGGAAAAAACCAGGATGGTGTGATGTATGGATGAAATGATGAGATGAAGTACAACTCATATAGGGATGGCCAACTCAAAAAGGTGAAAAGACTAATGCCGATGGTTGACTATTGGGCTTGGGATCCCCCAAGGGAAGTTTTGGGGCTTAGAGCCCTGATTTTGCTCAAAGATTGTAATTCCAATGTAAAGACTCTGCATTTTGTGGGCGTGGAGTGCATAGTTTGTAAAAGAGTCATAGGGTTGTCCACCCTTAGTTTTGTTATTGTAATGTCAGCTATAGAGATCTACCCATTGTCTCCGGACCATGGGATTGTATAAATAGAGTGAGGCTCTAGGTAGTTAAGGGATAAATCAATAAGAAAAGATGAATATATGATCTATGTGAGATAGATTTGTGGAACAAGGTCTAGTTTTGGGTCGTAGAGTAGGAGAAGGCTCTACAGTTGAGTGTGTAGAGGCCTAGTAGTTTGCAGATGAGTGCAAGGACCCCTACAATTGAGTGTGTAGGGCGAGTCGAGTCTGTAACAATTGGAACTATTAATAAAGAGAAGTTTTCTATCATTTCTGTGTATGTATTTCATGTTTTATGCATATGTTATCTTGGGTATGAAATTCACTTCTAATACTTATATGATGCACGAATGTGTATAATTTTATTGATTAAGTGAATGCAAGATAGAATATCTATTTAAGCGAAGTTAAATAAGATCTATTAATAATATAAGTAAGATACACATTGTAGTTTGGAAATAGTGTAGTTTGATGTTATAACAACATGAAAGAATATCAGCCCCTAGTTAGGGCCGCACGAAAGACGATTATAACAGATCGCAGAGGTAGTGAAGGTTGGAATAGTGTGCGAAATGACCTTCATGAAGATAGATCTAGTTGATCAACATCTTAGACATCTCAAGGGTGTAGAAACTTGGTTCCAACATCCCCCCATATTGCTTCGGGTGAGACTTCAGTCCGCGCTCCACGGGCTGATACTGAAGGGGCCATTAGTGTAGGGATTTGTTTGGATAAATAACTTCGAACATGGGTCAGGCCCCATAAGCCAACAAATGGTTCTGTTTCTGGGACCAAAATCTTCATAGAGATGTCTGATGTTGTATCATTGGAATCCAACTAAGAAGGAAATTGAATCCTGATTGGATGGAATAATTCACGAGTTCGTAGTCCAAGAGAACAAGAACCCGTGACTGTTAAAAAAGGAGTGGTTAGACTACCACCTATATACAGATATCCATGAAATCTTCTTCACGTCCTTCCCTACTGAGCGATACGAGTGAATCGCGAAGCTAGCAAATAGACAAGGAAGATGGAAACTTGACAGTCCTATTATGTGGACCCTAGAGTTAGTGTAATGGTTGGAAGTATTGGGTGATAAGATCATGTGCACCATTGATCATTGGCCCAATAATATTATAGGAGGATTCATTATTGAGTTCGCAGTAAACACCTCAGTTAGCTATAGTGAGGCATAGCGACGCTTTCTCAAAGGACTGCAAGGGAAGTACGTAAAGTATTTGAATACTTGGATTAAAATGCTATTGTGTGAAATGAGGTTTATGTAGTTACCTTGATGTTCAGGGCTACGCGAAGTGGAAAAGCTTACAGGAACGAAGGAAATAAGGGACCATAAACTAGCCCCTTGATTTCATCTCTGGGAGGGGATGAGGAAGAGTTCGTGAAGGTCTCACTGTGAAGTGTGATCCATCTGATAAGGAAAATAATTCCACAAATACCACATCCACCCACACTACCACAAACTTCACCACTGTCACCTCCATCTTCACCCGTACCACCTCCACCACCACCGTGAGTCATATGGCAATCACAGTGAAGTTGCCTATGTTCAAAGGATTGGGGAATGAGGATCTAGATCAATTCTGATTCGTGGTAAGGGTTGTATGGGAAGCGCAAGGAGTTACATATGATAATATAAATAAAGGAACACTGGTTAGCACCCTACAGGACCACACACTGACCTGGTATATTAATAACTATAATGATAATCCAAATGTGGGAATTGTGGATATCCAAGCAGCACTGAATAGAGAATTTAACAGGCTGAAGTCTGAAGCACAATCGATCATTGGATTCGAAGAGATCATGATGCTACTAGGTCAGACTCCTTGGGAGATAGATTAGAGGCTGAAATGTATGATTCACAAAGCTAATATGAATCTGACAGATGGACAACATAGCGAGTGGTTTGTAGCTTCGCTAATGCCACATTTAAGGAGTATGCTATCACAATAGAAGATAACAACTCAAGCGAAGGCCTTAGAGATTTCTATGAGGCTACATGAGACCCCGATGCAAGATCCTAACTTAGGAGTTCAACAAATGCATGCACAACTGAAGAATTTATGCCTTGAGATGCAGAGTCTAAAACAGGACAAGATAGCTCAGCCAAAAGTGCATGAAGAGGTATGGTGCATAAAATGCAAAGGTCAAGGTCATGACAAGGACCATTGCCTGATTTTCACAAATTACCTTGCAGGAGGAGTACTGATGCCCTTAAGGCCAGAAGTGCAAGCAGGACCTAGCATAGCACCTGCTTTGTGGTGCGCTATTTGGCAAATAGTAAGAAAACATGCCACAGACAATTGTCACTTGTTACAAAAGTATACGCAAAATTCGCAATAGTTGTTCTGCAACTTTTGTAGGTCAGTGGGAAATGATGAACGCACTTGTAGAAGCTATGAGTTGATGATGGATAGAACTCCCACCTATAGAGTTAAGGCCAAAATGCGGCCCCTTGACCAAAATGCAGGAGTGACGCGAACAAGATTTCAGGGGCGTAGACAAGGCCTAGGCAGAGGAGGACCTGGAAGAGGTCGTGGAAAATTGATATGCTACAATTGCGGAGGGCCAGGAAATTATGCCCATGATTGCATGAATCTAGTGAGTCTGTCATGTTTGTATTGAACCTTGTTTGATCATGAGACAGAAGATTGTCCTACACTGATAGCTAGGATATGTGACAAAGGAGCATTACCGCATCCCCTGACTCAGAACTTGGTGATGATGAGGTATGAGCCATGTGAGGAAGATCTGAATGTAAGAATTATGCTCCAAAGTGGAATCACGATGGGAGATGACAAAGGCAAACATCCAGAACATAGTACTTGGGTTCACAAAGCTCCGACAAAAGAAGCAGAGTTTGATTTGGAGGGCACTCGGGAAATCTTCATGGAAGCTAAGGAGAGCTTTGCTGATGCCTCCACTTCAGGAAGCAAAGATAAACTGGCGCAGGAGATGGACCCATCTATGTTCACAACATTCTTAGAAACATGTATGAAGCTACTATGCGATAGTAATGTGGTGAAAGGGTTACATGAACTCATTAACATATGCGTTGGGGCCACGCTAGGAGAACTATGCATAGTCAGGAAGATCGAAAAACATTAAACAAGGACATGGAGAGAAATGAGACTTACCATGCAGATCAAAGAATATGAGATGGATCAAGTCATCCTAGATTTAGGATTGGATGTGAATTTTCTACTAAAATAGACATGGGAGCAAATGGGGAGACCTGCGCTGCAATGGTCTCCAATATAGCTAAGAATATCAAACCAGTAGAAAATAATACCCATGGGGTGATTACAGGGAATAACTGTGGATATCGAGGGAGCGAGTGTGCTGGCTAACTTTAAAGTAATAGAGGTTGCTGATGATAGCAATTCCTACCCCCCACTCGTAGGATTTGATTGGGCCACTTACATGAATAGGGTGATTAATCTAAAGAAGCGCAAGATGATTTTTGAGAAGAAACCACTAAGCGTAATTATACCCCTGGACCCTACTGAAGGATCGTGCTATACAGAGCCAGTGCGCGACTATGAGAGTGATGATGATTTGAACTACATCTACAAGATAACAGTGCGAGAGCAAGACTTAGTAAATCCTATTGCGGATGGGTGGATTTCATGGGAGTTTGAGAGCTCTTGTACTTCAGATTTTGATGTGGAGATAGAGCGATGGAAGAATCAATTACACGAAGTAACTACACTGAATTTTAATATGATGACAAGGTCACTGCACTACATATCGATAGAAGTAAGAGATCTTCCTACTTATGATGGTCTAAGTGAGGTAGATACCTTCTGGAACAAATTTGAAAAGGAGCTGCTATAAAAGCAACGCTTCTAGGCCTTCGACTAGGTACTGTGTGCTACGCTCACAAGATAGTGAGGTATGCACAGAGGAAGCTTTGACGACTGGTGCGAATGCCTGAGAATGATGAGCACATGATTTTGGAAGCCTTGGCTGTGCCTAACAAATAAGTACAATGAACAAGATGATCCATGCACGCATCTATCCAGGAGGACATAGACCTATGGAAAGGAACCACAACCTGCACACATGCACATGTACTCCCCACTAAAATACATGGTCAATAAGCATGTGTTGTGGGGGGAGCTTGCAGATGGATCTTAATGCTAAGAAGACATTATGCAGGAAGAGAAATAAGGTAGAAGATTCTACGTGCAAAAGCATTCACCAAGGTATCCAATGCGCAGCAAAGTGATTGGGACCTGTTCGTACTTGCAGTATTATGGGCTTACAAGATGACACGCAGGAAAGTAACGGGAAAGAAACCTTTTAGGCTTGAATATGGAGTGGAAGCCATAATGCCTATGGAATACATCATGCCTAGTCTGCGCATAGTAGTGCTCACAAGTATGATGGATCGTGAGCCCTCGAGGAGATGCTCGCACAATTGGAGGAGCTCGAGGAAGAATGATTTTTGGCTGGATTTCACCAGTAGGTCCAAAAGTAGAGCGAAAAGGCTTGGCATGATCGACATATTAAGTTGCGCACCTTTAAGGTGAATGATTTGGTGGTTTTGTATGATAGTAAGTTCGATAAATTCCTAGGGAATCTCAGAATGCATTGGTTGGGACCGTATGTTATTAAGGAGATCACAGATGGTGGCATGGTGTAGTTGGTGAAGTTAAATGGAGAACTCTTCTTAGGAAAATTCAATGGCAGTCATTTGAAGACATACACAAAGGCCTCGGCCATCTGAGTAGCCCACAAAAGCACAGTATTAGCACTCCATGCAACTAAAAGAAGGCATGGGACTATAAACTACTCTGCCCTATGACTGTGCGCAGTAACGAAGTGTCCGAGGGTCTGCGACAGTGCGAGGGTAGCTATGCTGCCACAGAGGTTCACTGGAAAGTGACCATTATAGTCACTATTCATGATGTGATTCTTGGTTTGAGACCAAATGGAGTGGGTGGAAGGCATTTAAGGAAAACTTTATGGGCTAGATTCTTGAAAATATGCAGCTAATCGAGCATTAATGGACCAAATGTGGGGGGAATGGTCAAATTCAAATTCAAAAGGCATTATAAATTACAAAGGATTGTCCAACAAACAACACTTGGCATTTTAAGAACTGAGCTATTGTGCACCGAGAAATTCATGAACCCAAACTTGTTCGATCTTCTGAAGGTGAATTCGTTGCTTGAGAAATTACCCAAGATGTTGAGAGACTTGTGGAATTGCACTATGGCAGCACTTGAAGAAGCCATTGATACCAGAGTAATGACCGTTGAGAAAGCCATGCAGACCATTACGGAAGTGGAAGCCCCAGAAAGTGCTAGGATAGTCGCAAAAATCCCTAAATCTTTGTGCACGCTGAGACCCAAGAAAGACAAGCATGCCATGGTACCGGTATGCGTATCACCTAGAAATCTATTAAGAACTAAGCTTACCATGGAAGAAAAGGGGAAGGCTATCAATTTGGTGGCCGATGAGGATGAAGAATTTGAAGAAATCCTGCTATAGGAGGAGGATGTAGAAATGGAGGTTGAAACCTAGGGTGTGGACCTTCTTACCAAGATGCCCGCATATGTTCCTCTATGCAAGGGTAAAGCGAAGGTGCCCAAAGATATAGATGAGAGCAAGAGCTCTCTACATACTTTGCTACTCCATGATGACATTGTTTTTTAAGAAGAGCACTTGATACGAGTGCCCGTGCTAAATTTTAAGGATTGGGATCTTGGGGACCACAAAACGTTCCTGCATCACGTGACTGTGTAACTCATGCACTAGAAGAAAGACGTGATGACTAAAATCATACAATTGGAGCTGTGTAAATGGCTGAGAGGAGTTGACAAAGAAGGGTTTCTAAACCTGCTCCAGGTGTGGCATTACCATCATGCCCCATTCACCATTTTTATCATTAGGAAACTACTCTGCCTAATACATGATGGGTGCTTGTGGCTAGAGGAGCCCATCCCCATCATAGACCATTTGATTCACAAAATTACCCGGCTCCCATGCAAAGGAGAGGAGCCAAAAACATCTCGGAGGGAAAGAGTATGATTTGGCCATCACGGAGGCCATGAAGAAGAAGTTTAATCTTGAGAAGAAGAAGAGAGGGTACGCCATTTCCAACATCAAAAACCCCACAGTTAAATTCATGACGTAGATATTAGCAGGGAAGGTTATACAAAAGTGCGACACAGATGAGGTGCTCGTGCTGGTGGTTGCACTAGCAACGCAATGTGCAGAACAACTACAGTTCAACTGGGAAATCTACTTATGTGGAGATTTCCTTGAGAACTATCGTGAGGCACAAGAGTAGGGAAAATATTTTCAATATGCGTGACTTCTATTTTCCATAGTACTTGTGGCATGGGAATTGCTTGAAGGTAGCCAATTCTCGACGATTGCATAGGACTTTCCAGAGGCAGCGAAGTATGCTTTGTTATGGGCAACCATGGATGCACAAAGGATAAGGGACAACAAAATATTCTAGGTGCTCAAGGGGATGAACATCAGAATGGGGATTAATCACAAGCCATGGTTATCACCCATGGTCTACAACAGTCTACAGAGCTTCATGAAGTTCAAGGAAAATTTTCACCATGTCCACATTAGGGTGCAGAAGGACCCCGCGAAGACATGGTGCGATTTACCCTATCTAGTGACAGATGATTTCATCTTGATGGTCCTTGAGTCATAGCATGCCCCAGCTAGCTCTGCGGTGGAAGCAGAGAAGTCTGCTATGTAGCGGAAAAAGGAAGAGGAAAAATTGTGGATGGCGTAGTAGGTAGAAAAGAAAAGAAATGAAGTAGAATCAGCTAAGGTCCACACGGCACGCGACACTAATAAGTTGGCAGAAGCGCAGTATAATGCAGCAGAAGAAGAGTTTGAAGGACAGAAGTCACCTTCACCTGAGCCGAAGATTGATACAAAGCAAGGTGGTGCAGACTCACGGACAACGTCCACTCAGCTAAAACATCCACGCCCAAGAGAGTAAGTAGGGCCACAAAAGAAGTTGAAGGCTTCAAAGACATCACCATAGAGGCCCTCCAGTAGTTCAAGGAGGAACACCAGATGGTGTTGGAAGCTCTCTGGGCACAGATATAGGAGTTGCAGGTGCACACTACACAGGCTAGCACTGTGTCAACCAACCTCACAGTAGGCACATCTGCGGCTGAGGAAATGTTGCGTCCCTGGATGACCAAGACCATAGTGCTTCCAAATGTTGCACTCATTACAAGAAATGAGGCTGACATGCCTATGTTCAATGGGTTTAAGGGAATCAGATTAAACATAGCTGTGCTCCCTTGGGAGACACTCCATATTATGTAGGATGGAGTTATTGTAGAACTATGAGCCCGGGAGGGTCACGCGCTCCAGGTAATGAGTGAAGAGTGCATCAACATTGAACAATGGAGCCTATAGCGAGTCGAGGTAGTGGTGTAGAATAAATGGTTCAGGTGGTGGAGGAAGCCTACCAAATGGTCCCTGAATTGGCCATCCAAGCAGAAGAACCAGTGGAGGCACGCATCCAAAAATTAGCAGCAGGGGTGAGTGAGGCAAAGGAATAAATGGCTAGGGTTCAACTGGAGCTGAACCTTTAGATAGCAGAATTGTAATTGAAGGCACAATCTTCAAGTCCACCAGAATTTAAGGAACACTGTGCCATTTTGATTACATCAGTAATAGCAAAGGTTAACAGTGTAGAGATAGACTACACAAAGTGGTTTGAGCAGACGTTCGAGGTTCTCACCACCCTGCAGGAGGACCTAAACATACAATGCCTAGAGATAGAGGCGTGCGAGCTACAATAAAGATATGACGAAGTAAAAGGGATCGCGTAGATGGTTTCCCTTACACAGAGGCTCACGAGGATGCAGCAGGCTAAAGTGCTCAAGCAGCAAGTGGATGCTACTCGACATAACGAAGCTGTTTTGAAGGCATGTTTACAGTCGTGGATTGATGATCTGTACACCATTATAGCCTCCATTGAAGCAAATTTCATGTAGCTACAAGAAATGTAGGAAAGGATCTAGGGTAGCAGTTCAGCCACAATAGTCACCAAACAACACGTCGAGGAAGTATGGTAGGTAGATGCTCAATCTTGTGCCAAACTTGTAGCAATCTAGTTAGAGTTGGGAGGTCTTCCGAAAAAGATATCCACACCAACAAAGTGGCTCGAGGGCGAGTCACGATGTTTGTGATGGGGGCATCTTGGTCATGGGATCCACCAAGGGACGTTTTGGGGCTCAGAGCCCAGATTTTGATCAAATATTGTAATTCCAATGTGAAGACTCCACATTTTATGGAAAGATTCATAGGGTTATCCACCCTTAGTTTTGTTATTGTAATGTCAGCTGTAGAGATCTACCCATGGTTGCGGACCATGGGATTGTATAAATAGAGTGAGCCTCTAAGTAGTTAAGAGAGGAATCAATAAGAAAAGATGAACATATGATGTATGTGAGATAGATCTATGGAGCAAGGTCTAGTTTTGTGTTGTAGAGTAGGAGAAGGCTCTGCAACTAAGTGCATAGAGGCCTAGTAGTCACTAGCTAAGTGCACGGACCCCTGCAGCTGAGTGTGAAGGGTGAGTTGAGTCTGTAACAGTTGGAAGTATTAGCAAAGAGAAGTTTCCAATCATTTCTGTGTAGGTGATTGTAAAAGAAGCCTATGGATTTCATCCATTCGAGGGTGTTCATGAGTAAGCTGGCCACCTTCACAAATTTTATGGGGAACTTGAATTTATGGAGACGTTTGCTAGTGCCACCTCCCTGACTCTAAGGGTTGGGTTGTGACTCCTGAGCATTTTGATTCTTTTGTTTATTTCTCTTATTATTCTTTTTACCACCCGATTGTTGGTTGTTCTTTAAGTGAGTGGACTTCACCGTGAGAACATTGGTGGTCTGATTAGGAGGGGGTGCTTTAGCAAAGCTAGATGTAATTGATAGGGCTTGATATGTAACAACAAATTTCCCAAGTTGGGTAGCAAATTTTCTCATGGAATCAAAAACATACATGATCACGCCATTGGCATCTTGGCCAAGAACAGGTTTGGGAGGGTCAATAGAAGGCCTAGGGGCATTAGGCAACACTTCGTAGAGTGTACCTGACTGTGAATAGATAAGATCCAACTATTAGGCAGCTAAAATGGCTTGTTCCTTGGTAATAGATTGAAACATAGAAACATCTTTGGAAATATTAAGTTGGAGAGAACGAATTAACCTTACGTAATATTTCATCAGGTAACTTAGTTCTCACTAACCTCTTACAAGGACGCCACTCATGAATGTGATCATAAATTAATGTGGCATCATCTTTTTTGAAGTTTGGTAATAGGTTAGAGTCAATATCATACCAAGTAGGCAACTAGAAGTGTGTCAAGAAGGTTTGAGCTAGGGAGGCAAAGTCAGCGTAGAATGCCATATTGAACTCTATTTACCACCTTGCAGCATCCCCAGTTAACGTACGTTGGAAAAAGAAAACTTTAATAGAATAATCCCCTAAATAATTAGATGAACACCATATGTGATAGGTGGTAATGTTAATGGATGGGTTATCGCCAAGCTTCCCTTCAACATTGGAATATCCGATGGAAATTTGGCTGGCATGGGTGGCCACCAGGGGTAGTGACATATGTAGTCATTAGTCAATTTATCCAAGTCCATTAAATCAAGAGAGGATATGAATAGATTATGGATATGAATAAATGTATCATAGGCACGAGAAGCCCCTGACCAACCTTGCAGTACCCCCATGTGAGGAGTATCATGATGCATTTGTTGGTTAAAGAAGGGTTTTTGCCTGACATAAGACAGTTACAGGGAAGAATGACTAGTAAATGGATGCCATCCCTTGACATTAGAGAGAAAAGGAGCCCCAAATCATGGTGGTGGGGTTGTACCCAAGAGTAAAATAAGGACCACTCTGTGTAGTAGGACTGACATAAGGAGGATAACCTGTATGAGAGATGACATTGGTAGGGGGATTTCCCCTAGGTAAATTAGCACCTCTAGGAAAGTACTGGTAGGTAGTGTCCCTCCAAAGAGAAAACTGCACGAAGCTTGTGACATATTAGAAGCAATGTTGCCCCCAAAATGACTAGGAAAACTGATGATTGCCCCCACATATTTCTAGAAGTAACCATGCCTCAGTGAGGAACATGAATCATTGGTTAATAAATGTTAGGTGAAAAGACTCGCGATCCTACCTACTAACTAGACTGAGGCATCGTGGTCGGCCTAGGAGATGGTGTGAGCATGGAAACATTCGAGAAATTCGCAAGAGCTATCAATTAGACTGGTGGATTTCCCCAAGAATAGGTAAGAGGTGTGGATGAAGGATTAGGTATAGCCACGCTACAAGGTAGTAATGATGACATGGTAGATGGCACTGCCAATGCAGAAGGTAAGGAGGTCTCACACTCCACCATAGGATAGATAGATGAAAAAGGTACGTAAGTGTAGCCATGTGTAGAACCGTCAAGGTTTAGCTGCAATAACACATGGCCTAATGGATCTGTCAAGGGTGGATTGGGAAGAGTAGTAGAATTATCCTCCAAAGTCTCAATAGAAATTAGATCAATACTAGAAGGACTAGGTATAGACTCCAAGATTATGTGTTGGTCTATGTCATGAGCATCGACAGGAACTCTCCATGCAGGAGTAAGAAGTCCACCTCATTCAGGAGGTAACATAATTATGTTAGTGAAAATACCCTAAGGTGAAAATTACTGGCTTGAACTATACAACACACACTAGAAATGTCCTGGAAGATAGTACACGCAAATCAAAATGCAAAGAAGTTGGTGGTTATACTAGCGACCTTCTTCCCAACCCTTTTAGCTGTGAAATTGGTACAATTTCCCTCACAAGATGTGGAACACCCCACAAGAGGAATGAGAGAGTGTGAATAATATTTATCCTAGGTACAGAGAAGATGACCCCGACCCTACACTTGTGTATGATCCCTAAGAAGATAGGCCACTATGGCCACCACCAACAATAACACAATCTAGGGGGGATAGTTTTAGGACAAATCCACACGCAAGGGAATGACACTTGAACTCTAAAAATGAGCCAATACTAAAACCCCCTTTAGAGTTAACTCCCAAGAGGTACCCATGTGCTATAGAAAACACTAATCACACCATTTTTATGCGTACAAATTTCACTATATCATGCCAGCTGAAACGAAACGAAATGGGTCATGTCACCTCACCTGGCCCAAGTGTGGCCTCATGCTTGACCCTTTTGTGAGAAGGGATTCCCATACAACACTTCTAAAAATGGATTAACTGTCTACCGCAAGATTCTAAGTTGATTTTGTAGCCTTGGATAAATTGACTCACACTCCTATCTCCAAGACCCTAGCCTAAGCTAGTGTTGGTGTACTACCAATAAAAAATAAAATACGAATCTAGTTAATTTTATTATTGTGTTGTTTTTAAGTGACTGTTATTTACAGAAGTGGGATGCAATGTGAAACTGAGATGGTGTGTATGAATCTTAGTTAGCCACCATAATGAAGCTATATGTAAATTTCAATATCTATTTCGATGAATGCTAACTACAAGAGGGTAAGAGCCTTCTAACACACCAATGCCTATTGTGATGCACCTCTTCACTCAATATTTTTAAATGAAACTTATCCCAAATTTTGTGAATTAAGGACCCAAAACAAACCCAAAAGGCAAACCAACGAAGAAATTCACAAGAAAGAACGCAAAGCACTCTAAATGCATTATAGCTAGGAAAACAAGCGCAATCAAAGAAACACACTCAAAGTGATCAAATCGAAAGCAAAAAGTGAAAAGAGGAAGGCAATGTCAACAGGTTAGGGTTGTCCGAAAATGGCTCAACCAAGCCCAATGTTCTACAAAGGTCGCAACCATACCCCGAAGGTAGAAAGGCCTAGAGAAGATCTCATGAGGGTGATACAAAACAATCAAAACACTCTCAAAAGCAACGCTTCTAGGCCTTCGACTAGGTACAGTGTGCTACGCTCACAAGATAGTGAGGTATGCACAGAGGAAGCTTTGACGACTGGTGCGAATGTCTGAGAATGATGAGCACATGATTTTGGAAGCCTCGGCTGTGCCTAACAAATAAGTACAATGAACAGGATGATCCATGCATGCGTCTATCCAGGAGGACACAGACCTATGGAAAGGAACCACAACCTGTGCACATGCACATGTACTCCCCACTAAAATACATGGTCAATAAGCATGTGTTGTGGGGGGAGCTCGCAGATGGATCTTAATGCTAAGAAGACATTATGCAGGAAGAGAAATAACGTAGAAGATTCTACGTGAAAAAGCATTCACCAAGGTATCCAATGCGCAACAGAGTGATTGGGATCTGTTCGTACTTGCAGTATTATGGGCTTACAAGATGACACGTAGGAAAGTAACGGGACAGAAACCTTTTAGGCTTGTATATGGAGTGGAAGCCATAATGCCTATGGAATACATCATGCCTAGTCTGCGCATAGTAGTGCTCACAAGTATGATGGATCGTGAGCCCTCGAGGAGATGCTCGCACAATTGGAGGAGTTCAAGGAAGAATGATTTTTGGCTGGATTTCACCAGCAGGTCCAAAAGTAGAGCGAAAAGGCTTGGCATGATTGACATATTAAGTTGCGCACCTTTAAGGTGAATGATTTGGTGGTTTTGTATGATAGTAAGTTCGATAAATTCCTAGGGAATCTCAGAATGCATTGGTTGGGACCGTATGTTATTAAGGAGATCACAAATGGTGGTGTGGTGTAGTTGGTGAAGTTAAATGGAGAACTCTTCTTAGGAAAATTCAATGGTAGTCATTTGAAGACATACACAAAGGCCTCGGCCATCTGATTAGCCGACAAAAGCACAGTATTAGCACTCCACGCAACTAAAAGAAGGCATGGGACTATAAACTACTCTGCCCTATGACTGTGCGCAGTAACGAAGTGTCCTAGGGTCTGCGATAGTGCGAGGGTAGCTACGCTGCCACAGAGGTTTGCTGGAAAGTGACCATTATAGTCACTATTCATGATGTGATTCTTGGTTTGAGACCAAATGGAGTGGGTGGAAGGCATTTAAGGAAAGCTTTATGGGCTAGATTCTTGAAAATATGCAGCTAATCGAGCATTAATGGACCAAATGTGGGGGGAATGGTCAAATTCAAATTCAAAAGGCATTATAAATTACAAAGGGTTGTCCAACAAACAACACTTGGCATTTTAAGAACTAAGCTGTTGTGCACCGAGACATTCATGAACCCAAACTTGTTCGATCTTCTGAAGGTGAATTCGTTGCTTGAGAAATTACCCAAGATGTTGACAGACTTGTGGAATTGCACTATGGCAGCACTTGAAGAAGCCATTGATAGCAGAGTAATGACCGTTGAGAAAGCCATGCAGACCATTACAGAAGTGGAAGCCCCAGAAAGTGCTAGGATAGTCGCAAAAATCCCTCAATCTTTGTGCACGCTGAGACCCAAGAAAGACAAGCATGCCATGGTACCGGTATGCGTATCACCTAGAAATCTATTAAGAACTAAGCTTACCATGGAAGAAAAGGGGAAGGCTATCAATTTGGTGGCTGATGAGGATGAAGAATTTGAAGAAATCTTGCTATAGGAGGAGGATGTAGAAATGGAGGGTGAAACCTAGGGTGTGGACCTTCTTACCAAGATGCCCGCATATGTTCCTCTATGCAAGGGTAAAGCGATGGTGCCCAAAGATATAGATGAGAGCAAGAGCTCTCTACATACTTTGCTACTCCATGATGACATTGTTTTTTAAGAAGAGCACTTGATACGAGTGCCCGTGCTAAATTTTAAGGATTGGGATCTTGGGGACCACAAAACATTCCTGCATCACGTGACTGTGTAACTCATGCGCTAGAAGAAAGACGTGATGACTAGAATCATACAATTGGAGTTGTGTAAATGGCTGAGAGGAGTTGAGAAAGAAGGGTTTCTAAACCTGCTCCAGGTGTCGCATTACCATCATGCCCCATTGACCATTTTTATCATTAGGAAACTACTCTGCCTAATACATGATGGGTGCTTGTGGCTAGAGGAGCCCATCCCCATCATAGACCATTTGATTCACAAAATTACCTGGCTCCCATGCAAAGGAGAGGAGCCAAAAAATCTCGGAGGGAAAGAGTATGATTTGGCCATCACGGAGGCCATGAAAAAGAAGTTTAATCTTGAGAAGAAGAAGAGAGGGTACGCCATTTCCAACATCAAAAACCCCACAGTTAAATTCATGACGTAGATATTAGCAGGGAAGGTTATACAAAAGTGCGACATAGATGAGGTGCCCGTGCTGGTGGTTGCACTAGCAACACAATGTGCAGAACAACTACAGTTCAACTGGGAAATCTACTTATGTGGAGAGTTCCTTGAGAACTACCGTGAGGCACAAGAGTAGGGAAAATCTTTTCAATATGCGTGACTTCTATTTTCCATAGTACTTGTGGCATGGGAATTGCTTGAAGGTAGCCAATTCTTGACGATTGCATAGGACTTTCCAGAGGCAGCGAAGTATGCTTTGTTATGGGCAACCATGGATGCACAAAGGATAAGGGACAACAAAATATTCTAGGTGCTCAAGGGGATGAACATTAGAATGGCAATTAATCACAAGCCATGGTTATCACCCACGGTCTACAACAGTCTACAGAGCTTCACGAAGTTCAAGGAAAATTTTCACCATGTCTACATTAGGGTGCAGAAGGACCCCGCGAAGACATGGTGCGATTTACCCTATTTGGTGACAAATGATTTCATCTTGATGGTCCTTGAGTTGTAGCATGCCCCAGCCAGCTCTGCGGTGGAAGAAGAGAAGTCCGCTATGTAGCGGAAAAAGGAAGAGGAAAAATTGTGGATGGCGTAGTAGGTAGAAAAGAAAAGAAATGAAGTAGAATCAGCCAAGGTCCACGCAGCACGCGACACTACAAAGTTGGCAGAAGCGCAGTATAATGCAGCAGAAGAAGAGTTTGAAGGACAGAAGTCACCTTCACCTGAGCCGAAGATTGATACAAAGCAAGGTGGTGCAGACTCACAGACAACGTCCACTCAGCTAAAACATCCACGCCCAAGAGAGCAAGCAGGGCCACAAAAGAAGTTGAAGGCTTCAAAGACGTCACCATAGAGGCCCTCCAGTAGTTCAAGGAGGAACACCAGATGGTGTTGGAAGCTCTCTGGGCACAGATATAGGAGTTGCAGGTGCACACTACACAGGCTAGCACTGTGTCAACCAACCTCACAGTAGGCAAATCTGCGGCCGAGGAAATGTTGCGTCCCTGGATGACCAAGACCATAGTGCTTCCAAATGGAGCACTCATTACAAGAAATGAGGCTGACATGCCTATGTTCAATGGGTTTAAGGGAATCAGATTAAACATAGCTGTGCTCCCTTGGGAGACACTCCATATTTTGTAGGATGGAGTTATTGTAGAACTATGAGCCCGGGAGGGTCACGCGCTCCAGGTAATGAGTGAAGAGTGCATCAACATTGAACAGTGGAGCCTATAGTGAGACGAGGTAGTGGTGTAGAATAAATGGTTCAGGTGGTGGAGGAAGCCTACCAAATGGTCCCTGAATTGGCCATCCAAGCAGAAGAACTAGTGGAGGCACGCATCCAAAAATTAGCAGCAGGGGTGAGCGAGGCAAAGGAATAAATGGCTAGGGTTCAACTGGAGCTGAACCTTTAGATAGCAGAACTGTAATTGAAGGCGCGATCTTCAAGTCCACCAGAATTTAAGGAACACTGTGCCATTTTGATTACATCAGTAATAGCAAAGGTTAACAGTGCAGAGATAGACTACACAAAGTTGTTTGAGCAGACGTTCGAGGTTCTCACCACCCTGCAGGAGGACCTGAACATACAATGCCTAGAGATAGAGGCGTGCGAGCTACAATAAAGATATGACGAAGTAAAAGGGATCGCGTAGATGGTTTCCCTTACACAGAGGCTCACGAGGATGCAGCAGGCTAAAGTGCTCAAGGAGCAAGTGGATGCTACTCGACATAACGAAGCTGTTTTGAAGGCATGTTTACAGTTGTGGATTGATGATCTGTACACCATTATAGCCTCCATTGAAGCAAATTTCATGTAGCTACAAGAAATGTAGGAAAGGATCTAGGGTAGCAGTTCAGCCACAATAGTCACCAAACAACACGTCGAGGAAGTATGGTAGGTAGATGCTCAATATTGTGCCAAACTTGTAGCAATCTATTCAGAGTTGGGAGGTCTTCCGAAAAAGATATCCACACCAACAAAGTGGCTCGAGGGCGAGTCACGATGTTTGTGATGGGGGCATCTTGGTCATGGGATCCACCAAGGGACGTTTTGGGGCTCAGAGCCCAGATTTTGATCAAATATTGTAATTCCAATGTGAAGACTCCACATTTTATGGAAAGATTCATAGGGTTATGCACCCTTAGTTTTGTTATTGTAATGTCAACTGTAGAGATCTACCCATGGTCGCGGACCATGGGATTGTATAAATAGAGTGAGCCTCTAAGTAGTTAAGAGAGGAATCAATAAGAAAAGATGAACATATGATGTATGTGAGATAGATCTATGGAGCAAGGTCTAGTTTTGTGTTGTAGAGTAGGAGAAGGCTCTGCAACTAAGTGCGTAGAGGCCTAGTAGTCACTAGCTAAGTGCACGGACCCCTGCAGCTGAGCGTGAAGGGTGAGTTGAGTCTGTAACAGTTGGAAGTATTAGCAAAGAGAAGTTTCCAATCATTTCTGTGTATTTATTTCATGTTTTATGCATTTGTTATCCATGGGGGCTCCACTGGAGGAGCAATACCATACCACGTGGGTTCATATTGGGGGATATTTATTCAAGAAAAAATGAGATAATATATTGGGGGATATATATAGGGGGTTGAGGGTTTTTATATTGGCATGTATAAAAAATGGAGTCCAAAGTTAATGAAAATATATAAAGGGGTATAAAAAATGTTAATGAAAAAATGAATACGTACAATATCTTGTGAAAGTAGGGGTTTTTAAATTGGGAAGTTGTATTGGGTTTGTATTGGTAGGGAGTTAAATAATGTGATTTGTAGAGGTAGTTTCCAATATGTAGTCAGATTAAGGGTATTATTTAATATGCCACGAACGCACGTGATATGTTAGAGGTTCATTGAATGAAGCCCTCGTGTTGTTATCTTGGGTATGAAATTTACTTCTAATACTTATATGATGTGAAAATGTGTATAATTGTATTGATTAAGTGAATGCAATATAGAATATCTGTGTACATGAAGCTAACTAAGGTCTGTTAAGAAGATAAGTAAGATACACGATGTAGTTTGGAAATAGTGCAGTTCGCTACCCTAACAGTGTAAAAGCATCTCATCCCCTATTAGGGCTATGCAAAAGACGATTATAACAGATCGAGAAGGTATTGAAGGTTGGAACAGTCCATGAAACAACCTGCATGAAGACAGATCTAGTTGGACTAGATCGACATCTCAAACATCTCAAGTGTGTCAAAACTTGGTTCCAGCATCCCCCCATACTACTTCAGGTGAGACTTCATTTCGCGCTTCACAGGATGATGCCTAAAGGGAAAGTAGTGTATGGATTTGTTTGGCTAAATAATTTTGAACCTATGTCAGGCCCCCATAATCCAACATCGACACAGATCGAGACTTCCCTTGAGCACATAGCGACATGACACAAAGGTGACTTGGTAGCATGACTAATGAGAACCATTTGATATCATGCAATGTTGTAGGAGGCATTGAATCCTGTTCCATATGACTGGAAGAGTAACCAGTCAGAGGAGTAAATAGACTCATATGTATGGTACGAATATTAGGCAAGCTAAAACTCAACTATGTGATAATGATACAGACAGGTTCCATGTTCAAGGGAAACGCGACTGGCACTGCCATTTGATGACGAGTGGAAACAAATTCTCCCTCCCTTCTCTTTATATATATTCCATTTTCATAAAGTGGTCCCCCAAGCCTGAAGAATAGATACAAGTATACAAGGGGGAACATACTAGCCACAGTGGACTAGGGTATTCCTTTTTTGTAACTAGTCTATCCCAGTCTAGAAAAGGGTTAAAATTATACTGGGTAGGCAACCCTTCAAGTAATTTTATTACCATGAAGGAGACAAGTTCACTCGAAAATATTTTCTAAATTAAGGAGTCTAAAGAGAGCTTAAATAAAAATCCTCTTAGAGGAATGAGTGGTATAGAGGGTAGCAACTGGTTCGAGTAGTGTTGGAACTTCTCATGACATAATGAGGACAAGAGGCTAGCTAATAAGACCACTCACTACAGTGGTTCCTCCAAGAAAGGGTAAATACGAAGTGAAAACAGATGGTAGGCTAAGCACATGATGACGATGGAAGAGAGAAACCAAGGCTCATTTTGTAAAAGTAGGATAATAAAAAATGGCAATCACAAGGGATAAAAATGGTGGAATCATCCTGGGGTATAGCTAGAAAAGAGATGAAGAAGAGGACATGACACTTAGATTCTACATCATGGTGGGTTAGAAGGAAGGATTCATAAAAAGGGAATAAAAAATTAATACATGGACACCAAGACAATAAAGAGGTTCTAACTAGGGTATCCATCATCATATAAGCTCTACAGCCAAGTGACGATATGCATAAAAGAAAGTGGCTAAAGTCGCAACTTGATTGGGTTAGACCTAAGGCATAAATATGACACTCATGATTGATAATGCATCGGTGATGGTGATAAGTGACCTACCTCTGTATTTGAATAAGAGGAAACATACCTCAAGCCCAATGGATGTTCCAATAGAAATGCCACCCTATCATGTAAAAATCGTCTAGAAAGACTAGACCATGGTTAAATCACACAATGAAAGAAATAAACATGTAGGAGGTAAAAATAGGATCATTTCTTTTTCTTTTGAGTTTTATAATTGTTTTCGATTTTTGGCATAAATAAGACATGAAAAATACTAGCATCGTACACCAAACCAAAAAAGGGTAAAAACATTACACTCCTATGTATAATAGGTACACGCGCAACATAGTCCAATAGGTCATGCTAATTTGTTCCCATAATGGGGCACAGGCCTAGGGTTTCCATACATGAACTCATGGAAGGTGAGGGGACCATATGTCTCACTAATGTGGGGCCATGCCAAAGAAAATCAAACAACACAATCTGTAGAGGTTGACCATGCAAAGAACACTATAACATAATTGCACTCTCGATATTAACCCGAGGACATAAGAGAGGATCAAGGCATAAAGGGGGTACAATGTGCTCATGAACAAGTGGTAAGGAAGTGGGTAATTTGTTAGCAAGTTCGGTAGTAGAATTCCAAGACACGACTTGGTCCAGGAGAGGACTTCCAAGGAGGGCCAAGGAGATTCCCCCTGGGTCGATTAAAGATTTAAGTTGCCAATCTCTAACTTTTCCAATTTGAGAAGAATAGAGCCATGAAGAGGCATAATCTCCCTAGGATTTTTAGTGGGTAGATCCATGACCAACAAGTTTAGCAGTGAAGAGTCTCTATCATCAAGAGGGTCATGTGGAACAGGCAGAGGGGTGGCCCTGTGGGAAAAGGAACCTGGTCATATTCCATATTATGATGGAGTTTCTAACCAGCATTAGGAGGTAATGACGAGATTACCAGAGAGACAATATCTTCCACAACAAGTGGTAAAAAATGCTCACTAGCTTGATCAACTTCCATATAATTGTTCAACACCACCCAAGGATCGAGAGGTCTATGGGGTATATAGGTGCTAGAAGAGATCATATGCATAGGAGCTTTTGAAGAAGATGAAGGAATTTTGAGTGGTGCTAATTGAGGAAGCATCCCAATAAGATATGAGATTCTAAAAAAGCCTCTGCTAACACTCTGTTATTGACTAAGGTTATTTCGCATAAGTAGGACTAAATTCCCCGTAGCAGAAATCTGGGTAGATAACATGCAATAGTCAAGCTGATCGATAGTGACAATTTTGCCTTCATGAGGAAAGAAAAGTAAATGGAAAAAATATGAGATCACTGCGGTCATCTTATAAAACCAAATACGACCAAGGAGTAGCTTGTAATATATTGTGGTGTCGACAAATTCAACATCAACATATATAGTTCCCCCCCCCCCAACTCAATGGAAAAATTTGTAAGAACCCCTTTAGGTACAAAGTTGTGACCGTTAAAGGCTTGGAGAGTGGTGCTAGAGATGGTGAGAACTGGAGAACCAAGAGCCTTTCAACACGATGCTGACATGACACATGTGGAAGATCTTTCATCCACCAAACTACGATGAATATTCTTGTGGAAAATCTGCACAATGATTTGAAAATAAGTCTGATGGGAAAGGAGAGGAGTGGATTTGTCATAATTAAAGGTGATGAGACTAGAGTCATATAGATATACTTGACCAATGATAGATAAGAAGGCCTTATGCCATTAAGGACAACTTTGCAAAACCTCCAAGGCAAACATCACACAAGGAGCTTGGGCAAGATCTTCGACAATACTGTAATGCGCAACAACCCTGGCAAAAGGAGTGTGTTTCTTTTTATGAAGAACAGCCTTGGGAGTGATAGACATGTTCCATAGGTTTATCCAAAGTTAGAGGTCCACTAGAGGTAGGTGGAGCTGGTAAGTCCTTAGAAGAACTCAATTCAGGAACATCATATGATTTGGCACATGTAGTCACAATCATGTCTCCCTTGCACATAAAGACGAATGAACTATGGTTGAAATGAGAAAATGACCACTCAATGCCCCTTTTTGGAGGTGGAGGAGGTTGAGAAACCATCTATTGCTAAGGTTGTGTAGGGAATGGATGAGTCAAAATGGCAGCCTGTTTAGTAGGTGATTGTAAAAGAAGCCTATGGATTTCATCCATTCGAGGGTGTTCACGAGTAAGCTGGCCACCTTCACAAATTTTACGAGGAACTTGAATTTATGGAGATGTTTGCTAGTGCCCCCTCCCTGACTCTAAGGGTTGGGTTGTGACTCCTGAGCATTTTGATTCTTTTGTTTATTTCTCTTATTATTCTTTTTACCACCCGATTGTTGGTTGTTCTTTAAGTGAGTGGACTTCACCGTGAGAACATTGGTGGTCTGATTAGGAGGGGGTGCTTTAGCAAAGCCAGATGTAATTGATAGGGCTTGATATGTAACAACAAATTTCCCAAGTTGGGTAGCAAGTTTTCTCATGGAATCAAAAACATACATGATCACGCCATTGGCATCTTGGCCAAGAACAGGTTTGGGAGGGTCAATAGAAGGCCTAGGGGCATTAGGCAACACTTCGTAGAGTGTACCTGACTGTGAATAGATAAGATCCAACTATTAGGCAGCTAAAATGGCTTGTTCCTTGGTAATAGATTGAAACATAGAAACGTCTTTGGAAATATTAAGTTGGAGAGAACGAATTAACCTTACGTAATATTTCATCAGGTAACTTAGTTCTCACTACCTCTTACAAGGACGCCACTCATGAATGTGATCATAAATTAATGTGGCATCATCTATTTTGAAGTTTGGTAATAGGTTAGAGTCAATATCATACCAAGTAGGCAACTAGAAGTGTGTCAAGAAGGTTTGAGCTAGGGAGGCAAAGTCAACATAGAATGCCATATTGAACTCTATATACCACCTTGCAGCATCCCCAGTTAACGTACGTTGGAAAAAGAAAACTTTAATAGAATAATCCCCTAAATAATTAGATGAACACCATATGTGATAGGTGGTAATGTTAATGGATGGGTTATCGCCAAGCTTCCCTTCAACATTGGAATATCCGATGGAAATTTGGCTGGCATAGGTGGCCACCAGGGGTAGTGACATATGTAGTCATTAGTCAATTTATCCAAGTCCATTAAATCAAGAGAGGATATGAATAGATTATGGATATGAATAAATGTATCATAGGCACGAGAAGCCCCTGACCAACCTTGCAGTACCCCCATGTGAGGAGTATCATGATGAATTTGTTGGTTAAAGAAGGGTTTTTCCCTGACATAAGACAGTTACAGGGAAGAATGACTAGTAAATGGATGCCATCCCTCGACATTAGAGAGAAAAGGAGCCCCAAATCATGGTGGTGGGGTTGTACCCAAGAGTAAAATAAGGACCACCCTGTGTAGTAGGACTGACATAAGCAGGATAACCTGTATGAGAGATGACATTGGTAGGGGGATTTCCCCTAGGTAAATTAGCACCTCTAGGAAAGTACTGGTAGGTAGTGTCACTCCAAAGAGAAAACTGCACGAAGCTTGTGACATATTAGAAGCAATGTTGCCCCCAAAATGACTAGGAAAACTGATGATTGCCCCCACATATTTCTAGAAGTAACCATGCCTCAGTGAGGAACATGAATCATTGGTTAATAAATGTTAGGTGAAAAGACTCGCAATCCTACCGACTAACTAGACTGAGGCATCGTGGTCGGCCTAGGAGATGGTGTGAGCATGGAAACATTCGAGAAATTCGCAAGAGCTATCAATTAGACTAGTGGATTTCCCCAAGAATAGGTAAGAGGTGTGGATGAAGGATTAGGTATAGCCACGCTACAAGGTAGTAATGATGACATGGTAGATGGCACTGCCAATGCAGAAGGTAAGGAGGTCTCACACTCCACCATAGGATAGATAGATGAAAAAGGTACGTAAGTGTAGCCATGTGTAGAACCGTCAAGGTTTAGCTGCAACAACACATGGCCTAATGGATCTGTCAAGGGTGGATTGGGAAGAGTAGTAGAATTATCCTCCAAAGTCTCAATAGAAATTAGATCAATACTAGAAGGACTAGGTATAGACTCCAAGATTATGTGTTGGTCTATGTCGTGAGCATCGACAGGAACTCTCCATGCAGGAGTAAGAAGTCCACCTCATTCAGGAGGTAACATAATTATGTTAGTGAAAATACCCTAAGGTGAAAATTACTGGCTTGAACTATACAACACACACTAGAAATGTCCTGGAAGATAGTACACGCAAATCAAAATGCAAAGAAGTTGGTGGTTATACTAGCGACCTTCTTCCCAACCCTTTTAGCTGTGAAATTGGTATAATTTCCCTCACAAGAGGTGGAACACCCCACAAGAGGAATGAGAGAGTGTGAATAATATTTATCCTAGGTACAGAGAAGATGACCCCGACCCTACACTTGTGTATGATCCCTAAGAAGATAGGCCACTATGGCCACCACCAACAATAACACAATCTAGGGGGGATAGTTTTAGGACAAATCCACATGCAAGGGAATGACACTTGAACTCTAAAAATGAGCCAATACTAAAACCCCCTTTAGAGTTAACTCCCAAGAGGTACCCATGTGCTATAGAAAACACTGATCACACCATTTTTATGCGTACAAATTTCACTATATCATGCCAGCTGAAACGAAACGAAATGGGTCATGTCACCTCACCTGGCCCAAGTGTGGCCTCATGCTTGACCCTTTTGTGAGAAGGGATTCCCATACAACACTTCTAAAAATGGATTAACTGTCTACCGCAAGATTCTAAGTTGATTTTGTAGCCTTGGAGAAATTGACTCACACTCCTATCTCCAAGACCCTAGCCTAAGCTAGTGTTGGTGTACTACCAATAAAAAATAAAATACGAATCTAGTTAATTTTATTATTGTGTTGTTTTTAAGTGACTGTTATTTACAAAAGTGGGATGCAATGTGAAACTAAGATGGTGTGTATGAATCTTAGTTAGCCACCATAATGAAGCTATATGTAACTTTCAATATCTATTTCGATGAATGCTAACTACAAGAGGGTGAGAGCCTTCTAACACACCAATGCCTATTGTGTTGCACCTCTTCGCTCAATATTTTTAAATGAAACTTATCCCAAATTTTGTGAATTAAGGACCCAAAACAAACCAAAAAGGCAAACGAAAGAAGAAATTCACAAGAAAGAACGCAAAGCACTCCAAATGCATTATAGCTTGGAAAACAAGCGCAATCAAAGAAACACACTCAAAGTGATCAAATCGAAAGCAAAAAGTGAAAAGAGGAAGGCAATGTCAACAGGTTAGGGTTGTCCGAAAATGGCTCAACCAAGCCCAATGTTCTACAAAGGTCGCAACCATACCCTGAAGGTAGAAAGGCCTAGAAAAGATCTCATGAGGGTGATACAAAAAAATCAAAACACACTCAAGAGAATGTTTCTAGATGACAAATATACAACCAATTACAACAGCATCAATTGTGACAAAAAAAAATAAGAAAAGAAAAATATCCCCTAGAAACAAGTGAAAAAAGACAAACACAGAAAAATTTTAAATAAAAAAACAGATCTTATTTGTTATTTGATCAACTAAATAGATCTAGAAAAGTTGATCAAAATATGAGGACAATAGCCTCAACCAAAGCACACAAAACCTTGAAGGAAAACCTTAGAGTAGCACCAAAGGAAAGATGCAATAAAAAAAACAAGAGTATGCTTAGATATGATATGTATCATAGTTGAATGCAATAATAAGAAACAAATGCAACAAATAGCAGCATGTTTTGAAGAAAAACATCTGAAATATCAAGCAAATAATCTGAAAGAAGACCCAAAAATTGGGAAAAAAGGATAAAATAGGTTGAGTTTTTAATCAACCATATCTTCCTCACACATACTCTATTTCAGTTTTTTTTTTTTAGATAAAATTTAAAGAGGATTATAGATATGCAATTATTTTTACTCAGTTTTGTATAGAAAATAACATAAATGAATAGAAAAAACAGCCATGTGCAAGGGTGAAAGAAAAACAAACTGGTCAATCTTCAATTGTCCATAACTCTGCCATGCAGAGTCTGTTTTAAGTGATTTTTATTTATTTTTTGGATGAAATTATGAGAGAAATCCAGATATGTGGTTAATTCAATAAAATTCCGTAGAAAAAAATCCAAAATTTGATTCTAAATGCATAATATATTCTTCTCCCATGGAAAAAACAAAAATAAAACTCCAGATGTAAGATCAACTCAGATATGAAGAAAGTAAAATCAATGGAGAATAAAATGAATCCAAAAAACTATTGAAAACTCAATGGGAACAAGAAAAAACCAAAAAACGTAAAGAAGAAGAGGATATCTAAAACAAAGAGGGAAAAAGAAAAATGTTTTCATTGAAAGCACCAATTATGTTGCATTTAATTACGTGAGGAGCTATTTCTTTGCGATCTCATGCCTGATTGAGATCACTATACAAAAAAATAGAATGACTAAGGAAATATAATAATGATCCCCATTCGAGATGGTAATGCATGTATTTTCGATGCAATTTATGATGCTACAAAGTATGAGAAAGTAACTTTCCTCCTTACAGGTTGGTGAAGGGTTTTGGGCTTGATGCAAAATACTTGCGCTCCAACGAAGCAATCTCATTTAGCCACTCCTGATACAAATCTAACAGACAAACAAAACCAAACAAAGACGACAAGTGATCTTCGACAGAAGATCGTCAGCTCAAAAGATCTAGAAATAACACATATAAGTTACTGAAAAACTTATATAAGGCGAAGGAACATAGATTTTTATTAACCATATAAATGAAGGTATGTCAAATGTATACCTTCTAGCAAAGGATATCCTCTCCTCAATCTTGTAGTATTTTCTCCTCTCCCAATACAACATACCTCTCGAGCTATAGTTTGGATACTTCATTTTTTTCTCGTTCTGCTTGGCGAGATTATAAAGGTTCATTCTATCCTTCAAGAGAAAGTATCTAGACACCCAGGGGCTTGAGAAGTCAGGAAACATCTAAAATAATGGACCCCTATCCAACTCATACACAAGTGGGTCAAGTTGATCTCCTTGGGAATGATAGACTCTAGAAATCATTTCCACAATTATGAGCTTTTTTTCAATTATCTCTATTATGAAATAATTATTATTTCATAATTATAATATTTTGGCAAAATAATTGTGAGAAAATGCTCAATTATGTAATTACATCACTTTATCATGGGATAAATCTCACATAAGTAAAAGAAAAGGGGAAAAGGGATAAATTTTAGCCAAACAACTAAGGTAAGTTAACATTTGGTTTCTCTCACTATAATGGAGTGGCAAATATGGTTATAACATACCCTTTTGATAATGGAAATCTTGTGAGGGTCAACTTGGATCCCTTATTAGAAGAGGAAGTGAACTAGGACAATCCCCACATTCATAAAAAATTTACACTTCTATGGACTTAGTGAGATTTCATTCGGCTTCTTTAAAACTTTACATAGGTTGGATATGGATTCCTAGAAATTATCCCCATAAGGAGTGAATTAATCCATATAAATTTCAATTGTACGATGAACAAGATAAAAAAAATTCTCAACACTACCCTTTGGAAGGTGGCAAGGGCATTACACAATCCAAAGCGAAGGACCCTATAGGAAAAGGTATCCCATGAACATGTGAAGATGGTCTTATCCTGATCCACTATTATGTGGTCAAGAAATGGATGACCATTTATGTAGATTCTATAGATGCTCAGATTGATGAGCTCTGGTATTGAAATAACAATGTTGCAACTCCCAGGTCTACCAACTTTAATTTATCAATATGGGATTCACACCAACTTAAGAGGTGAAAGTGTTGTATGCCAAATACGTTAGGTTCCACTTAAGCTGATTCGAGATGAATTAAACCAAGGTGTACATAGACCATTTCACTAATTGAATCTAAGTTTTCAAGAAAGGAAAAATACTGCTTGTGCTATTCCATAAGAGAAAAATTTTGATATATTTGGAATGAAATAAATTATTAGACCACCTCAGTATGCATGATAACGTACAACCTAAGTTCATCAAGAGCATTGAGTTTTTGCGGCTTATCCAGTTGAGCTTTGGTGATGTCTCATTCCAACTTTTCTACCATTCTTATGGTGTTGTACTCAAATTCAATGGATATTAGTGCCTCATTTTCATAAACTAGCTCAAATGGAGTGAACCCAGTGGTAATTTTCCATGTGTTATTATATGCCCAAGTGGCTTCCGCAAGTATGGGTGCCCGATCGTTTTTGTTGTTAATGACAACCTTGGTTAGGATGCTTTCCAAACATTTGTTTGTCACCTCCACCTGCTTGTTTTCTTGAGGATGATAAGTAGTGGATTTTTTGTGCTTGATATGATGTTGCTCCATGATTACCTCAATCAAATTATATGTGAATTGATCCCCTTTATTAGTGACCATCTCCCTTGGGAATGTTAGGATATTCCAACATGTAGGAAACAATAAGTACAACTTTATCTAGTGTATAGTTAGGTAAAGTGTGTTTGTTTAGTATGTACTTTTTGTAAATTACAATTAGATGTTCATGATATGTTCTAGACATGAAGTGATCTGGAAATTCATTCTCTCCTCGGTATTACCGACACTTGATCTATCGCTTAACACCCGATTGGTCCATGATCTCTATTTAAAAAGCGTGGAGGGTTATTTGTTAGTTGACCGTTCATGAGAGAAGATTATGTAATTTTTCTTTCTTTTACATTAATAAATTTCCTAAAGTGGCTGTGTTGGCTCAAGTTATGGACTATTTCCCTCTTTGACAGTTTTAACCACGTTAATAATACTGGTGTACTAATTTGTGATATGTTTGTGAGTGGTGTCCTTGGGTGTTCTCTCTAAGGAACTTACCCTTTAAATTCCTACATGGTATTAGAGCTATTGGAGGATCACATCTGTTTTTGATACAAATCCTAAGCCGATACAACTACATTCGACTATCGTTTCCTAGATCTACTATTTCTGAATGCTTTCGGGTTGATAGGGCTTCTCTATTGTGTTAGGAGCATCTCTTCTGGTGAGGAACCCCTTTCTTTTATGAGAAAAGGTCTCGATAGCCGTAGCTACATCATTTTTAAGATTTGGAGGTATATAGTATTTATTTTTAGTTATAGTTATTTATCTCTCTGTTTATTTCGGTTTATAGTCCTCTTTAATTTTTTTTATTACCAGATCTATCCCTTTTATTTCTATGCATACCCTTTTCCCTATGACTCTGTGTAGTCTAGGCAAACCAGAAACAAAAATAAAGAATTTTCTCATGCATATGCACTTTTCTGTTGCGCCTTCATGTGATCTCAGAAAATAAAAAACTTTGAGGAAAATATTTAGTTTATAGGAAAACCTAACTTTTAGCAGTAAGACTTGGATTAGTTGTACTTGTTCATTTAGCTTTTGTGGTTTTTTTTTTTTGTAGGAAAAATGGGGGTTTTCAAGTAAGCACATACTCCAAAGCTTTAGTGAGCAAAAAAAATAAAAATAAATAAACCGCTTCCTCCTTTCCAAAAATTACTAACCTTTTGAACTAGCTCACTTGATCTAAAGTTACTTTATGACAATAGAGGTCTTGGCTTCAAGTCTTTCTTTCTGTTGAGTTAATTTTTCAAATAGCACATGTAAATTATGTTTTAAAGTTACTTTATGTAAAAGTGTTCTCACCCATTATAAAAATTGACTCACTTGTAATTCTAAAGTCACTTTATCTTTTATTTAATTTATAATTTAGTGGATAGTTCATAAAGTACCATTGTAAAAGTAATTTTCACTTATTTAGAAAAGTGGGTCACATAGATTACTCCTTTTTTAAATGTGGGATAAATAGATTAATTTTTGAAGGAGGGGGGGGGATTTATTTTTAAATATAACATTATGATTCACTTCTCAACATTCACATTGTTCATCAACATCATCAACAACTTTTCTTCGAAATGCCATAACTTCTTCATCCAGAATCTATTTTTAGAGCCCTTTTTTTTAATCTGCCTAATTTTCCGAGATATTTTCATTGGAAAACTTAATTTTAGCATATATGACTTCAATTTATTCAAAATGGAAATTCCATGCCTAGATAATCTTTACAACACCAACTACTTCCAATGGCTATCCTACATGGTCAATTTACTTAGAAGTAAATGTCTTTATAGAATAACATTAGGCCAAGAGTCTAAACCTCAAGATGAAGAAAAACAATACAAATGGGAAAATAAACAAGAGCAAGCATGTGGGTTGATAGGGATGTCTATTTCTCCAGACCTTAGATTCCATATCATAGAAATTGATACCCTCGATGAAGCAATGAAACAACTCAATAAAGTTTTTGGAGTTGAAAATGAAATTAGAGCCCATCAACTTGAAAATGAGTTGCTTATGTTGGAACCAAATAACCTTAGACTTCTGCTCGAAGGTTTTAATTTTAAGAAACAATATGGTAGCCTTATCTAATATTCAATTCTTACTAAGTTACGAACAGCCTACTCTGTGTTTGTTTCCACCTTCTATTCTACTAGAGAAGCCCTTATTTCTCAAGGACAGGACTAAAAGTCCCCCTCTTTGATACCTTTTGTGATTATTTAATAAGAGAACAAGAAAAAATCTTACATATTGGTGTTCTTAATACTGGAAACTCTTCCAAGAAATCCTTAGCAACACAACAACAACCAAGTTCAAATAATCCTAAGATGCAGAATCCTAAAAAGAATGGTCCTAAACCAAACAATGGTCCTAAGCCATTTTAGTCTCAAAATGAAAAAGCAACTCAACAAAATGATAAGACAACTAAAAAATAGGGAAGAACATTGATAGACATTGCAACTTTTGTAATCATGATGCCCACTTAGAATCCAAATGCTTTAAGAAGATTGAAGCCTTGGAAGCAACAATGAAGAAGCATAACATCCATTTGGAGCACTCTTCAACTTCAACTTCATCTTCATCTTTAGGAATAACACTTTTTGCATGTGGTTGTTAAGCATCTCAGTCTGGTTATGTACTAAATGTATCTTCTTCTTCTCATTCTCATGAATGGGTCATTGATTCTGGAGCTTCTTATCACATGGAAAAAAACAAAGCCATTTTTTCTCCTTTAAATGATTGAAACAACAAAAATATATATGTTTGTGATGATATATCTCTTAGTGTTGTAGGAACTGGAACTATTCATCTAGACAATGGTTAATTTGATGATGTATTATGTGTTACTACCTTATCCTATAACCCTCTATTTGTATATCAAATAACTCATTTAGGTGAAGGTAAAATCGTTGAAATTTCACCTCATGATGTTGTAATTAAGGACCTAAGAGATCCTATATGAATTTTAGCTACTAGAATTGTTGATGATTCTACAAGGTTGTATAAGTTTAACAACTTTGGGTCATCAAATCTTCCCTCGATATTTGTTTCTCATAATGATGAAGTGAGAAAATTTTGGCATGAGCGATTTGGTCACTTAAACTATCACTCCCTTCAAAATATATTTAAAGAAAATATGGTGATAGGTCTTCCAAATATGTTTTCCCTCAAGAAATTTGTCACCTTTTTCTCTATGGCTACTTTGGATTTCTTCACTTCATTCTGCTTTGTCAAATAATCAAATCAATATAATGATGCACCTCTTTTGTGTGGATTGAGGGTCAATTGGTCCAATGAAATTCATGCCCCACTTCTCAAATGGGTGAAGAGTCACTTCAGGTTATAGCGGTATTTCATCCTTTCATGTAGGCCTGCTCATCCTTTGCCATTGATCACATCTAGAAGTGTATCTCCTAACATCTTGGTGTAGGGTAGGCCAATAATATCCTTCTTGGAGAATTTTTAAGGTTGCCCTCTTTGCAAAAAAATGGCCCCCATAGAGTCCATCATGGCATGTGAAGAGGATGTCAAAGACCCCATCTTCCAAATTGGATCTCCTCCTCAAAATCCGATCTAGTCCAAATCCGAAAATATCCCCCCCAATCTAAGTGTAAGGAGCATGTTTTTTGAAAATTATGCTATGTTCCTTCAAGGATAGGTTAGGAAGAAATTTCCTAGCAACCAAAAAGTTTTGTATGTCATAAAACGAAGATGACAACAATGGAATGGCAAAGAGGTGTCCGTCTAGTAGTTGATAATATATCCTCTCTTGATTCTCCGTAGACAATGTTAGTGTAAACAAAAAAATTGCAACTACATTCTCCTTTTCCTAGCTTGTCAATAATGGTTAGATCAAACTGTTGAAATAAAAATAACCATATAATGATCCTAACATTAACATTAGGTTTATTCATTAAGTACTTAATGGTTGCATGATCAATATGCACAAAAACTTGGTACCCTATAGTGCAATGTGTAAACTTGTTGAAGGAGTGTATAATAGACAAGAACTCTTTTTCAGTAATTGTGTACCTGATTTGAACCTTGCATAGATTCTTATTGATAAAATAGATGGCATAAAGAATCTTACATTCTTATTTTCCCAAGGCTTCCCCTCCATCATTGTCAGATGCATATGTGTAAATTTGAAAACGTAAGGTCCAATTTCGACCCAAGAAAATTGGTGTAATGCTCAATTTCTCCTTTAGCTCTTCAAATACTTCTTAACACTTATCTGTTGAAAGAAAATATCAATATTTGGTTAAAAATCCAAACAATGGTGAGGCCATCTTACTAAAATCCTTGATAAATCTCCTATAATATGTGTCTAGTCCTAATAAACTCCTAACACCCTTTTGTTTATGAGGGACATGTAATTTTTTGATAATGCAAATATTTTTAGGGTCAACTTCGATCCCTTGCTTAGAGAGGAAGTGACCTAAGACAATCCCTGCATTCATAGAAAATACACACATATCTTGACTTAGTGACAGGTTAATTTCAATGCAATTCTTTAAATATTTACACAACCTGGATAGGGATTCCTGGAAATCATCCCCATTGGGAGTGAAGGCATACATATAAATTTCAATTGGATCGTGAATAAGATTAGCAAAAAATACTCAACACTAACCTTTGGAAGGTATTGGGAGAATTACACAAGCTAAAGGGAAAGACCCTATAGGAAAAGGTCCCCCATGAACATATGAAGGTGGTCTTATCTTAATATGTAGGGCTGATCTAGATCTAATTGTACCTATGGGAACAATATAAGAATGAAAAGAAATTCTTCTGTACAAGACCATCCAAAACTTGATTAATAAAAGCTAAGAAAAAATGACTTTTCTTTGTAGCCTTTATAAGTTCCATGCAATCAACAAAAATCCTGCACTTCCCATTCTTTTTGGGCACAATAAAAATAGGTGACATGCAATCACTGTTTGGAATGGGGTAAATGATGTTTGCATCTAGCAAATTCTACAATTCTTCTTTCATAATGTTCTTAAAGTACATTGAAATGTGTAACTATGTTCAGTCTTCATAATGTCTATTATAATCATGATTCTATGCTTTTTATGAAAAGAGAAAAAGAAATTTATTATTCCATTCTCGATGCATGGGTTTCATGCTGAAGGTTAATTTATTTATAGGTCAAGCACCCGTTGAGCTCCTATAGATTTGTCATAGAATTATGAAGTCAAAAGAGTGATTTACATACATGTAAGACCCCTTTGGGAATATTATATTATGTAAAAGAAATTTATTTGAGTCATAAAAGACCCTCCAAGACCTTGTCAATGAGTTGCAACAAATCGACCTACATGAAACATCAAGTCATCCTCATGGAGGCAATTCATATCCCTAGAAAGCCTACTTATAAGAGGCATTTGACCTCATTTGGAACACAAATCCGATATATATTAAGAAGCAAGAAAACGATTTTGATCTTAAAGAGTAATAATTCCTAAGGCAAGTGAAGTTCAAGAAGGAAGATAGAGTCAAAGTTTTTGAATCTCTCTCCATCTCTCTTAAGTGCAGTGAAATTCTAAAACTGCCAGGTAAGAGTTGATGGAGGATGAAGTTGTTGGAAAGTTTCTGAAAGTTAAAATAGTTGGAATTTGTTGGAAAAGGAAGTTGCCAAAATATTGCTAGAAATCAAATTTACTGGAAATTTTTTGGAGGTTGAAGTTGTTGGAAAATTGCTGGGGATTGAAGTTGCTGGAAAACATGCTAAGGTTGAAATTGTTGGAAAGGTTGTTAGGGTCAAGGTTGTTTTTGGAGTGTCAAAGTTTGTTGTTGTAAGCTATGAAAGGAAAGTGACGAGCCTTGGTATTGCAACAAGAATGCTGCAACTCCCAAGGCTACCAACTTTAATTATCAACTCGAGTTTTATACAAACTTAAGAGGTATCGACACCAGATGTGCAACATACAATGTGTCCTCCCTTAACTGTCATGATGTAATGGAGTGAATGTAATAAAATCAAATCCTAAACTAATTGCAAAAATGGAAATGCTCGAAATGGAAAATAAATTAATCCTGGTTAAGAACAACAAGATGTAACTAAAATCTTAAGAGCATGAATTCAAATTAATAGGCCTCATATACATTGTAAAAACGCATGTCATATTGGTGTTTATTCTTCCTCAACCATTTATCTAAAGCCTAGGGGTCACGATTCAACCCTAAGGGACCCAAACCAAGCTTCTTGAGCGAATATGGGAAAGTATATACATGTTGGAAGGAAATGGTAGGGGATCATGTAGCTACTACATGACATTACAAATTTTCTATAGGAAGTTATAATTCACCGAATGACTACGAAAATCAAATTCAAGTTGGATGGGAAAATTTTTTTTATTGACTAGGATGTCTTAGGTCTCCATTTCAAGTGGAATCAATTAAAAATACCTCTGTTAACCCATGCTAACTATAAAATTACTAGTCTAAAATTTAGATTTCAAGAACTAGTGAGCTAGTAAATCTATCAAATGCCTAACCTAGTAAAGTGCAAATGAAATGGGGCAAGTTTTGTTATTAGCTAGAACCTTTTTGTGATCTAATGCAAGTGGAATAAAATTTCTTGAATCACGTTGGAATTCTCTAAAAAATAGCAGAAGTTTACTATTATTTTCCACAAGGGACTTCCAGAAATCTAGATCTGGGAATAAGCGAACTAAGCCAAGTAGCTCAATAATTACTATGACCTTCCAAATTTCTTCCAATGATGAAATGATGCTTATGATCCTACAAAATAACTTACTTTAACCATTTATCCCAATCCTACAACAAGAAATCATTAATACTAAATGCAGAAATAGAAAAAAGACAAGAACAAGAGATGCATGTGAATAAGAAGTGAAAAGAAGAAATGTAAATGGTACAAAAAGGCTCTAAAGCTCCTAGGATGGCCAAGCCTAAGGAAAATAAGCGTCCTATGGAGGAGACCAATATTTAGAAGCTAAACATGCCACGAATATTCATTATTTCCACCAATACAATTACATCACTGTAAGAAATGAAAGTGAAGCTGCAAAAATACGAGTTCTCTCCATAAGAATATTAAGAAAAATCAACAACTAGAGGGAAATTTGACTTGGTACTTATAAAAAATGATTTAAAAACATTCCCCATGAAAGGAGGAGGATTACCCCACCAAAATCCATCAAATAGTGGACTTGGTTCCCAATAATAGGAATCTGCATTAAATGACATGGAACACATTTCTAGATTTTCTCAATCATTAGAGCTCCATAATCTATGCAATAATTTTAGAATATCTTCTTGATTTATTATTTAAAATTGATCCTCCTATAGTAGGGAGCAAGTCCTTAAATTATCTCCTCCTCCAAATCTTCATAATCTTCCCAATATTCTCACAATATTCAACAAAAAGAAATAATATGAGGCACAAATATGAAATTATCCATAAACCTTCCTAATGAACATAGTAAAGTTAAAAATACATTATCTAATGCAAAAAGAGAGGTTTAATGTGCTGAAGGATGGTTAGATGAGCCTTAATTTATGTATAATTTGGAGGCCCATCATAGTCCCCTGCTGAAAGTGTTGCTCATCCTCTGAGAAACTTAGTGACCTCACTGTGCCTCATTCATGGCCCTGGTGGCCTCCCTTATTTGTACATTCTTGCCTTTTTACCCTTATGCAAATGGATTGTTTAAGATTTTTCAGTTTGGCAAGGCCTTCGACATCATTTTCAAATCTCTTTATACCTTTTTCTACCATTTGGACACCTCTGAAACCCTCAAAATTCGCTTAGATGAGATCCTGTAGTAAACTAGGACATCCTGTAGTAATTCATGTAGTAACTACAAGAAACCCTATAGTAACCCGTTTAAACTTGTTTTGAGTAGAAATGGTAGTCCAGGCCTAGGGTAGGCTCTCAACTTAACTTCCATGCCCTCAATTCCATTTTGGATTGAATTGTCCATGCCTTTATCCCCTTTCTATAACATTTTTTAGGCCTTGGGAAAAAGCTAGAAAGCGATTAGAGACCCCTTTGAAAACCTCTTTTCATCACTGCAGTTTGAGTTGTATTTTGATGGTGAATACCTTCTTGCATTTTGTTGTTTTCTTCTTCTCTTTTGTGGCCTAGATGATTGCCTAATGGGCTTTTGAGTTGTTTTTTCTTATTAGGCCCCTCTTAGACATTGCTATTTTGGTTTTTAGCACAATTTGTTCTTTTCTTCCTTCTTGTAGCAACATTTTGTCTTCTTGTAGAAATCATTCCTTCTCTTTTAGGGTCTTCTAATTGTATGGGAGTGATGAGAAATGATGTAGAGGGTTTGGAGGATGATGCTAGGGCTCAAAGGGGGTAATGTAGATTTTGTGAAAATGGAGAGGATGTGCTTTGTGTGTTTTTTTCAAGAAATTTTAGGGTGAGATAGAGTTTAGGGTCTATTCTTGAAAAAAGTTAATTTTGTGTTATGAAATCATATGGATGAATGATGGATAGATAGTGGATATGAAGTGGATAAAGGGCTTGGAGTGCTTTGGTGACTTGGACTTTTTACAAATTTCCTCTTTTAACTATTGTCACCACTCCTCAAAATCATCACCATTCCTAATTTAGCTTTTCCATATTGCATGAGTGAGGGAGTTAGATGCAATTAACTAGTTGAGGGTGGCTGTGACTATTGACCCATCCTTAGCTTTATAAAAGCTCACATATCATGAATTTATGACAAATTTCTAACTATAATACGCTCAAGAGAAGAGGTTAAGAATATTTTATACCTGTACCAACCTAATGGTTGTTAGAGAGGAATGCGGGTTTCTATTGAGTTGATGATCGATCCATGCTTCCCTCGAGGTGATAATTTTCCTTGCTTCCTTCTACACAGGTCTTCCTAGCTTGTTGATTATTTGAATGATAAGGTTGTTGTGTGCAATTTTCTTTCCAGTGTTCAATATTTTTATGTTGGAGTGGATGGAATACTTCCTAAGGAGGGTATGCCCCTTTCAAATCTTCAGAAATGGCTTCATGTAGCTCAAGGTGTCTATGTCTTCTACCGTGTGAGTGAAAAAGGAATTGATGTTGAGTTCTATAGTAACTGTGCAGGTTGCTTATAGGAGGAATCATCTTCTTGTGGCATGCATTTAATTCCTCTTCGAGACCTCATTGATGCATGTCGGATTGATAGAAATTCATAGGAGGTACAAGGACAGGGTTGAAATAATCAAGAGGTGGTGTAGGTGGTGGAAATGTTGGTGACAAAGTTTTTTTTTTTTTTTCTTATTTGTTTTTCATGTAAGGCTGAGTGGAATTTGAAGATGTATTTTGGTTAGATGGAGTGAATAAGTGATGAAAGTGATGTTGGGGAACCTATATCAATGTTCCCTAAAGAATAAATGACCTTTTGACCCCTTTCTCCAATCAGATTGCCTCCTATAGCTTCTTCTTTGCCATCATGTAGTACTACAGAATCTTCCTGTAGTAATTCAGGACAACCTCCTGTAGCATACTTGTTTTATCCATATCTCCCAAATGGTAGAATGGATTGAATTGAAATTTTATGAAAATGTTTAAGTAATCCTTATGAACCTCCCCATAAACAATCTTGGCCAATGGATGCACAAATCTCGAGAAACATTAAAAATGGTTGTAGGTGATGCGGGTCAATTTCAAAAACTATGCACTAGAATTTGTTGAAATCGCTTGGTCATGTTACCATCATCCATATGCATCTCCCCATGAAATAGCTTTGAAAATGGATTCACTAATATCGATAAAATTAAAGAATTATTGTAGGTGATGGAGATCAATTTCTGAAAAGGTGTGCTCCAGAATTTGCTGAAATTGCTTGAGCATATTACTATCATCCATATGCATATCCCCTTGAAACAACTTGGAAAATGGATGCATGGCTTTCACGATATGACAAAAATAAGTTTCTGTTCTATGTATTTTTGTTTCCTCTAGTAACTACAACATCTTCCTGTAGAATTTTAGGACAACAAGGAAAATGAGTTGTAAATGATTTGGAATGATGAGTTGATAGTATAAATAGATGAGGGCAATGGATTGGCATGGCCTTGGTCATTTTTGAGCATCTGAGCAAAGGAGGAGAAAGTAAAAAGTTTATTTCCTTTAACTAAGCTTTTGATCAACTTTTCTTTTGGTAGCTAACTTTTTTTTGCTGCTTGCAGAGGTTGGAGAACACCTGAATTCATGAGAGGGAGATACATGGAGCAAAGATTTTTACTTTTTCTTCTTTTCTCTTCTAGGCCTACTAGCTACCTCAATGAGGTTTTCAACTAGTAGGTCTTCCTAGGCACTTCAAAGGAGGTTTTCACCTAGGATCTTTTCTTTTTCTCTTTTTTTTCTCTTTCTTCCAACCCATTGACTGCCTCATGGAGGTTTTCAATCAATGAGCCAATATTAGGCACCTTAAAGGAGTTTTTCACTTGAGATTTTATTTTTTCTCTTATTTTTAATTTTTTATTTATTTTCCTATTCTACTCTACTTGAAAAAACAAAATCATTTTCATGTGTACAAATACTTCCAATGGAGCCACTTGCATAATTGAATGACAGATAGAATCACGTGGAGGCTCGAAACATATTTTTTGACATGTACTTGAATGTAAGAGACCAAATTCTTTGTCTTTGATGATATCAAGCACAATTGAAGAAGAGAGTATTGCTGCAACTTAGTGACCGTCTGGAACCATATTTCAATATAGTTGTGATTCCCCTCATCCACTTGCTAGTTTGGATCATCTTGGATGTCTTCTTCTTCCATGAAATTCAAATATTCTTCTTTTTACTGATTATTCTCTTGAACACATAGAGGATTTGATGGTAAAAACGAGAGAACTTTCCCAATCTCTAATTATGATTTCTACTCTTTTTCAAGTGCAGCCCATGATTCTTTGGTCTTCTAATTTAAATTTTCTTTTTCCGCATGTTGTCCTTCAATGATATCAATAGAATCTCTTTTTCGTGATACTCTTCCTGAGCTAAGATGAATACCATTTAGATTGAGGGGATATTTTCGGAAGTGTTGTACCTCAACATCATACGTGGTTTGAGATACTTCATTATGTTGGTTCTGAAATGGTGGTACAAGTAGTTGAGTGGGAGTGGATAGTTGAAATGGATGTGTTTGGCTTTGTGGTTGTGATGGAGGTGAATGGTAGGGTTAACATGGAGTTGGGAATGGAGGATATTGAGGAAAATATTAAGGATTTTGTGGATAAATCCCATAAGTTCCATGCCAACCTTCTTGTCAAGATTGGTTTTTGGGTTGAGATGGCCAAGGTTTCCAAGGAAAGGGTGTGTTCTAATTATTTGAGATGGATGTGCATAAGCTTAAAATTATGAATTAGGCTCTTACATCATATCAAGTTGAATATGCTGACATGGTCCTCTTGGAGCTACATAATAGAGTTTCATTGGCAATTGACTTGCTCCATTGTACTCTTGGTAAACTTCCTTCAAGCTTGGTAATGAGGAAATATTTAATAGCATGTGATTGTGCATGGAAAACATAAATATTAACATCTTATTTTTCCTCATCTTGCATTCCTAATGTTTCTACTTGTTTTGTTAGAATGCTAATAATTTATGTTTTAAAGCCATCAAACAAATTTCGAAGTTTAGCTTGACTTAATGATCTTGATGTTGATTTACTTACGCTTTCCCTTCGTCTTGATATGTGCTTGCATGTTTAAAAAATTTCTTCAAATGATAACTGGTATACATCACCTCTGCTCATGAGATCAAGAATATCAATCCACTCATCCCTAATTTTTCTAAGTAAGAGGGTTTTTAGTGTATTGGATCCTAAATGATTAATGTTTGCCCTCTTAACATTATATATGGACCTCTCTATTAGATCCTCAAGGATTTCATCTTACTTTTTATTCATTCTAAATATTTATTCTTTAAGGTCACAATCTTTATATTTTTTTAGAAATATCCTTTGCATATAATTCCATGATCTTATTGAATTAGTTTGTAAACTCATGAACCATTTAAGAGCTCTATCCTTCAATGTCACTGGAAACAATCTCAATTTTTGAGTTTTTAATAAGTAACCATAAGATCTACAAACAATTTCAAATTCAAAGAGAAAGGTTTTCGAATCCTCTGACTTCATAGCATGGAAGTTGGGAAGAAAATATGGAGGGATGTTCTTCATATGCGCATTGACATCAATATCTTGAATGGGAAATCCAAGAGGATATTTTCATTATCATCATCTCCATCCATTTCACCCACCTTCTATGTAAACTCTTCTTATTCTAGCTACAAAAATGAATGGTGATGTGGCTCTTACTACACCCCATGATCAAATGCGGGGGGGGGGGTTTGGTGTTGGAGATTTTTTTTGAATAAGAATGCTAATGCAATGCAATTTTTTGTTATTGAAATGAAAGATGTATAATGCAACTTTTACAGAAAGGAAAAAGAAATGAATCAACTAGGGAAAAAAACAATGCATTCTTTGACACCTCCCCATCAATGGTGCCAAAAAGTAATGAGCCTCAGTATTGCAACAAGATTGTTGCAACTCCCAAGGCTACCAACTTTAATTATCAACCCGGGGTTTGTACAAACTTAAGAGGTATCGACACTCTATGTGCAACATACAATGTTTTCTTCATTAACTGTCATGATGTAATGGAGTGAAAGTAATAAAATTAGACCCTTAACTAATTGTAGAAATGAAAATGCTCAAAATAGAAAAGAATTTAATCCTAGGTAAGAACCACAAAGTTTGATTGAAATCCTGAGAGTGTGAATTCAGATAAATAGGCCTCATCTACATTGTAAAAAGGCATGTCCTAATTGGTGTTTATTCTTCCTAAACCACTGATTTAGAGCCTATATGTCATGATTCAACCCTAAGGGACCGAAACCAAGCTTCTTGAGCAAATATGGGCAAGTATATAAATGTTGGAAGGCTACTACAAGAGATCATATAGCTAATATAGGATGTTGTAAATTTGCTACAAGAAGTTATAATTCAAAAAATGACCAAGAAAAGCAAATGCAAATTGGATGGGAAAAATATTTTTATTGACTAGGATTTATTATGTGTCCATTGGAAGTGGAATCGCTCAAAAGGACCTCTATTAACCCATGCTAAATATAGCAAAAAATTAGTAGTCTAAAATCTAAAATTTTGAGAACTAGTGAGCTAATAAATCTATCAGATGCATAACCTAATCAAGTGGAAATTCAGTGGGGTAAATTTTGTTATTAACTAGATTTTGTTTTTTTTTTTTTATATATAATGCAAGTTAATCAACTTGACTAAATCTCATTAGCATGCTCTAAAAAATAGAAGCAATTTACTGTTATTTGCCACAAGGGACTTCCAGAAATCTAGATTTGGGAATAAGCATATTAATCCAAGTGGCTCAATGATTACTATGACCTTCCAAAGTTGTTCCAATGATGAGATGAGGCTTTTGATCCTTCAAAATAACTTACTTAAACCATTTAACCAATCATACAACAAGAAATCATTAATACTAAATGAAGAAATAGAAAAAAGACAAGAACAAGAGATGCATGTGAATAAGAAGTGAAAAGGAGAAAGACAAATGGTAAAAAATGGCTTTGAGCCTCCTAAGATGGCCAAGCCCAGGGAAAATTAGAGTCCTGTGAAGGAAACCAATATTTAGAAGTTTAACATGGCACAAATATTAATTATTTCCTTCAATACAATTACGTCCATGCAGGAAATGAAAGTGGAGCTGCAAAAAATACGAGTTCTCTCCACAAGAAGACTAAGAAAAATCAAAAACTAGAGACAAATTCGACTTGGTACTTATAAAAAATTATTAGGAAGAATTCCCCATGGAAGGAGGAAGCTTTCACTACAAAAATCCCTAAAATAGTGGATCTGGTTCACAATAGTAGGTATCTACATTAAATGACAGGGAACACATCCCTAGATTTTTTCAATCATTGGAGGTCTTGAATCTATGCAATAATTTAAAAATATCTTCTTGATTTACTATTTAATATTGATCCTCCTATAGTAGGGAGCGAGTCCTTAAATTATATCCTCACCAAAATCTTCATAATCTACCCAATATTGTCAGAATATTCCACAAAAATAAATAATATTAGGCACAAATATGCAATTATCCATAAACCTTCATAATGGACATATTAAACTTGAAAACACATTACATAATGCAAAAAGAGAGGTTTAATGTGCTGAAGGATGGTCATATGGGCCTTAATTTATGTCTAATTTGGAGGTTCATTAGAAAGCTCATAAAGAAGGAAGGTTTACTTGGTCTTGGAGGGGTCTTTGTCAAGAGTCTTAAGTCTTGGAATTCTTCGTTTGAAGATTCTATAAGAAGATAAAATTTCTTTTTGGTTTTCCTCTCGAGAGTTGTGGTTTTTGCCCTAGCTAACAACCTACATTTTGTGCCCTATTGTCGCTTTTATATTAATTTTTTGGTAGTTTTTTGATGATAGAAAACAAAATAATAATCAATTTAAAGAAGAAGCTAATCAAGTTAAGTAAAAGGACATCACAAGCAGTTGTCAAACTAAGGGAAATCACGTAATCTAGCTGCCCCTAGATTTCTCAACATGCAATCAGATCTAAGGTGACAAGTCAAGAAGAGGAGCTTGAAGATCACATCATTGAAGAAGGACATAGAAGGGTTGAGTACAAGATCATCGAGGATACTCATCTCAAGACCTCAATGAAACTACCTCCACTCAAAGAAAGAAGGGCTAATGAAACATTTTGAAGTCTCCATATTCTACATTTATACATCCAAATATATAAAGAGAAATCATTTCCATCATCACCAAAGAAAAGGTGATCTCTCTCTCATTGAAGAAAGGATGATATTTCAGGCATACTTTAAGGAAGACATCTTCATTAAGGTGGAATATTCTATTATCAACATGTTGACGGTACTAGACCCACCAACATGTCAAGGGATATCCCTAGTAAGAAGTCCCAAAAATACCTCAGACCATTTGGTGTAGGAGTCCCAGTAGCAGACCGTGCAATATTGCCTTGAACACGGTGGTGAGCAAAGGAAAGAAAGATGCCGCTGTTGGTACCAAGGGTGTGACATATGAAACATGTCAAGGAAGGTGCATGAGTAGTTCTAACACATAGAGGGTAAGGTGAGTACGCCCCTTGGAAACATGTGAAAGCACGGAGTTAAGAAGGGAACACACGAGCTAAGATGCATCAAAAACTAGAAGGTAAGTGAGCTAGCAATCCAAAGTGATGGTTAAACCAACAAGAAATTTCAGTAAGATCCATACATACATATACATAAAATAGATACACATGTATGTGTAAGCAAACAAATTCATATATCATTTAGAGTAAACAAGATAGCCGAAATACAATACGACATATGCATGAAACGTGCTAGCTATGTTACATTAAGAAGTGTAAGTTCTAGTCATACAATACAACCACGACCAACCACTAGTTCTGATAGTGGAACATTACAGTCACTGCCACCTGCTCCTCCTAAGAGATATACCAGCTCTGTACAGTGGAAAAGCCAAGGGTTGTTACAATACTATCCAAGCTTTCTCTAATATGCTCCTATTGGAAGCTTGGCCAACCAAAAGCCTATACAATGAGTTATGAGGTTTTATTTATAGAAAAGTGTGGGCTGACCCTTGACATTCTCCTTTGTGACTCTTCACCTACTACATGACTATTACGTCCAACCATCGACACTTGGACTTTAAATTTACATGATATTACATTGCAATATACATGTACCCATGTGGGATGGCATGGGCTTGAGCAAGCCATGCAAGACATCACTAAGACTCAGACATATGTGGGATGAACAACTCTTCAAAATCCTCATGGTGGTCGACCATGGCAAACTGATGACAAGCTTGGTGGTCCACTATGGTGTCTGTGTGCTCTATGATGACATCTTGATGAAAGAAAATGCTTGTGTCTGTTGCATCTCGGTACATTGATATGGATCCTCTATCCAACTCATCTGGGAGAATGCACATGGTCGCCTTAGGTGCGATTTGACTGGAAACATGCTGATATATAGTGTCTGCACTGATTTGCAGGCTGTGCTAGTGGCTATGCACATCAACTTCTCAAAATACATGTTATCTCTAGTCAGACGTTCTTCTTGTCTTCACCTCAGTGAGTGTGCCAAATGGGTGGGATCGCATGCATGCATACAATGACATGCACGCTATTGATTTCCCTTGCATGCAATCAACAACATTGACAACTTTTTTCTGCTCTATGCTAGTTTCTTGGATGGATCTATAACTTGCACGAGCATTGTTTTATCCATTTGTGCATGTTGCGCCCCCTGATATACCTGTTCCTACTGCAACTCATTCTCTCTTCTGCGCAACTCCTTTTCTTCCTCGATTTGCTACTTCAACACATGCAACTCCATCTCTGTTTCTCTCTCTACCTTCACATGATCTATGTGTTGTATCGTCACCTCATAGCCTCAATACCCAAAGATGCTTTCGTCATGAGTTGATCTACTTTGAACATGCAGATTTTCTCCGCCTCTATGTTGTCGACAACCTTCCTCTTACATTTTTTGCATGCAGGTGTGCTACCTTTTATTGCTTCTGATGTTGCTTCTCGTTATGATGCCATTTCCATTCATCTTGATATCATTCTCCATGAACAAATTGATGTCTTTGTGAATAGGCAAATTCATAGACAATTGATTGACTACATCCCTGGTTGTGATCTTAACGGTGTCTTTGACACTGATCTCCTAGAAGCCATTGTATCTCTGTTGCTCGGAGGCAGATGACACCTGTGATACCTAGAGGCATAGAAAAAACCATGGCAAATAATATATTAGTTGAAATCCAAAAAATAACTGGAGAACTGACATGCAACATACCCTGTGACTATCCTTAAATATTATGCAATTTTCACCAGGAGGCTGGGATATTGATTACTAAGACTGCAGATGATGCCGTTTAGGCTTCCGGGAGGTTAATTGACTACTAGAATTTTGTAATTGATAGTCCATCCTAGCCTACTAAGGACTGAAACTGTGTAATGCGCAATCTCATTCAGTAGTGACATGCAACTAGCAAACTGCATTGCATAGTTTCTAGGGCCAGTAGGACGCTGCCTCCGAGAACTGCGCAATGTTAGCCAGGCAAGGCACAATTTGGGCCAAGGCAGCCCATACCGACCGACGGGTGACTAAAAACATGAGAGTTCTGAATGCATGATGAAATGAGTGCAAACAAGAGTGAATGATTATGCATGCACATAGTAAGTGTAGGATTCAGAAAATGGGACGCATGCATGTGTGTGTAGTGGGTCGTCACAACAGTGACCGTCAATGCAAAAATAGTGTCATGCATGCGACAATAGTGAGATGCAAACAAAAACTAAAATGATGTTTGTAAAAGCTGACATGCATGAACATGATAGCAAGCGTTCACATAAATCAACTAGATAACATTCACACAAGACAAAACACAAAAAGCGATAGAAACACGGTGCAAAACATGTGAAATAGGTTTACCCCAAAACAACTGAGCTGAATGTGCTGACAAATCTTGGATGCGATGTGTGATGTCAGAGCTACAATATTAATGTCATGAATGATATCTGTAGCATCTAGTTCATAAGTTTTGATAAAATCGAGGTCATGAAACGCATGCCACAAATCTAGGAATAGTGACACCTGGCGGGAGGTTTCTAAAATGATCCATGCATCAAACCTTTAGTTGTTAAAAATAGATCCCTAAATATAGGGATGCCTTTGAATTCTACCTTGGGAAAAGGAGTCAATGCATGTGTTGAGATGGGGTCCCCTAGGGCCAATTTTGGGGCAAAAGCCCAAGTTTTGTTGTATAAATATGTAAAGTCTCCACAAATCATGGTCGCAGAGCACGTAGATAGTTAAAGACTCATAAAGTGTTTTACCCTTCTTTATGTAAGTTGAGTTAGCTTGTTGAGGACCTACCCATGGTTTGCGAACAATGGGATTGTATAAATAAGTGTGTCTTAGGATGTCTAAGGCAAGGAATGAAGTTGGTCTATGGGAGAAGTCTAGAGAGTTAGCGCAGAAGAGCAGGGAGAAAGGCTTTGCAGCTGTGTGCATAGAGGCCTAGAGTAGAGTCTATAGCTAAGTGTGCAAGGAATTTTGAGTCTGTAAGCTGAATTGAATATTAATAAAGAATGTTGTTGTAGAAATACTCATGTTTATCTCTTTACTTTTGTTTATATGAATGTGCTTTATGTTATGATGGGTTTATGAAATAATGATGTATTGATGCGAAACTTTTCATGATTTATATTGTTATATGAATGTAATCGATGTTAATAGTTTACGCAAAGATTATCTTGTTTTATGTTGAATTTATTGAACACTTAGGCCAATCTCAGTAATTGTTGGGATAAGAGTAATATTTGATGCGTGTAAGTAGTTGACTAGCCTGTTCAAGGTCTGCGGAAGACAGTCATAGACCTTTATGGAGGTCTACTTGTTGATTAAAGGGAGTTATATCGATAATCCATAGAGACTTATCGATGTAGGTGAAGGTAAATTTATGGCATAAAATGACATCACGCTAATCTTTGGGTGCGAAAACTTGGTTCCAACATCCCCCTACACTGCTTTAGGTGACACTTCAGTCCGCGCTTTGCGGGCTGATGTCAAAAGGTTCAGTAGTATAGGTATTTGTTTGGCACAACTAAATCTAAACTTGGGTTAGGAACCACTAAGCCAAGAAATGGTTCCATTGCCACGCTCCCCACAGAGTACCTTCACATGCTATAGGCATGTTGACAACAGAGTTCAAATCTTGGGAGCAGCGTGTGCTCAGCCTCATCAGTGAATATTGAGGGAACAATGAACAAATGTTCATTGAGAAGATAGAGACACTGAAGGCCAAGGACATAATCCAGACACAACCACCTAGACAGGAACCTCCATGGCCGAAGCATGTAGAATAGTGCCAGAACTGCATATCCCAGAGGACGCACCATTGGAAGCAAATATTAGAAAACTTTCTATGGGTATGTGCAATGTCAAAGCTGAGGTGGCTAGAGTCCAATTTGAGCTGAACCTAAAGATAACATAACTGGAGCTTAAGTTACAGCCTTCAACCCTGCTAAAGGTAACGGAACAAAGCGAATCCGCTATGACAGATGGAGTCACGATGGTGGATGCCATGGTGGTGGACTGCACTGCACTGTGTGAGAAGGCTATGGAGGTAGTCACAACCTTGCAGGAATATCCCACCCTGTGGCTATTAACTATAGCAATCTTTGAGGTCCAACAACAATATGATGAAATGAGGGCAACGACGTGCACCATTGCTACAGCACAACGCCTTGCTAAGCTACAGGAGGTAAATAAGCTACTTACATAAGTGGAAGCAGTGCAAAAGAAAGAGGTCATTCTCAATGCCAGAATTAGGCCTTGGTTGGATGAAGCCTACATTGTCTCCACCAATATTAAGGAGAAGTTAGCGAACTTGCAGATTACGCAACAAAAAATCCAGCAACACAATGTAGGACTAGCCATAGAGTAGCTAGTGGAACATATCAAGCAGGCAGTCATGCAGAGTGTGGTTTAGGCAGTAGTTGGACAAGTGGAGTTGGAGGATATTTGTAGTAAGATCTCCGACTAGCCAAGTGACTTGAGAACGAGTCACGATCTTTGTGTTGGGGACCTATTGGGATGGGGTCCCCTAAGGTCAATTTTGAGGCAAAAGCACAAGTTTTGTTGTATAAAGATGTAAAGTCTCTATAAATTGTGGTCGCAGAGTACGTAGATAGTTAAACAATCATAAAGGGTTTTATGCTTCTTTATGTAAGTTGATTCAGCTTGTTGAGGATCTGCCCATGGTCCATGGAACATAGGATTGTATAAAAAAGTGTGTCTTAGGATGTATAAGGAAAGGAATGAATTTGGTCTATGGGAGAAATCTAAAGAGTTAGCACAGAAGATTAGGAAGAAAGGCTTTGTAGCTATGTGCGTAGAGGCCTTGAGTAGAGTCTGTAACTAAGTGCGCGGACCCCTGCAACTGAGTGCGTAGGGAAGTTTGATTTTGTAAGTTGAACTGAATGTTAATAAAGAATATTGTTGCAGAAATACCCGTGTTTATCTCTTTATTTCTGTTTATATGAATGCACTTTATGTTATGATGGGTTCATGAAATAATGATGTATTGATGTGCGACTTTGCATGATTTATATTGTTATGTGAACTCAATTGATATTAACTGTTTACGTGAAGATTATCTTGTTGTATGTTGAAGTTATTGAACACTTAGGTCGATATGAGTAACTGTTGGGATAAGAGTAATCTTTGATGTGTGTAAGTAGCTGATTAGCCTGTTCAAGGTCCGCGAAAGATAGTCGTATACCTTCACGGAGGTCTAGAGGCTGATTAAAGGGAGTTATATCGATAATACTTATAGACTTATCGATATGCATGAAGGCAGATTTAGGGCATAAAACAACACAACGCTGATCTTTGGGTGTGGAAACTTGGTTCCAACATTCCCCCATACTACTTTGTGGGTTGATGCCAAAATTGCTAGTATTGTAGGGATTTGTTTGGCACCACTAAATCTGAACCTGGGTCAAGACCCACTAAGCCAACATCATGTAAATTACTTTATCTCAGTCCTAGAGGGAACAGATCAACCTAAAGGCACATGCATCGGTCTGCAAGCCTGGGAGAGTGATTTGTGCACTTTTTGGGCTAAGTAGAGATGGTTGTCTGAGAGGGATTGTATAATATCTAGGAGGAACATGTGGTTGTCTCCCAAGATTTAGCAATTTATGGGCTGAGAAGATGTCCTGTGTTAGAATGCGCAATTTTCTCAAGGAAGCATGTCTGACTACATTGCACAATTTATGAATCCAGCCAGTTTCCTAGGTGATTTGGGCAATCTCTGCAAGCTATTGGGCCAGCTATCCCAAAGGGATTGCACAATTTTTGGGAAAAGCAGGTGACTGCTACCTAGAATTGCATAATTTATGGGCTGAGCAGTTGTCTTGGGATGAATTGCGCAATTTTTGAAGGGAAGGTTAGTTCCCCTCCAGAATGGTGCAATTCCCAGAGGGAGCTTCTCAACTAGCAACTGACACCAAGTCTACAAATCAGCCTGTGAAGGACGTGTATCAAACTTGCATGCATAGGCTGACAAGACTCTATGACAAAGCTGAAGCTAATGTGCTTGACAGGTAAGACATGCTGCTGAGGATGGTCGGTAGGGAGGCTCCAAAACAAAAATAAGGAAAGCTTTTGGAGGGAAGTTGTAGCCGCTACAACACAACATCATCAAAAAAGAATCAAGTTGATGATATCATCATCAAGGAGCATCTTCAATTTACTAGTAGTTATCTTTGTAATTATATATGAATCTACTATCAAAATGACATCATTTTGCAAGGAAAGCAATAAGCTATTTGGGTCATCAAATTTCCTTACATGGAAGAAGAAGATAAATTTGAAACTCATAGAGAATGAAGTTATTCAATAAGTAAAGGGCTCCATCACTAAAACATCTCAGGAGAAATCTCAAGTATTATCGAAGTGAATCAAAGGGGAGATAAGCGCTCAAAGAATCCTCATAGAATCAATCAAGGATTCACTAATCCCTTATGTAGAAAAGATGGAGACATTGAAAGAAATATATGAAAAGTTGGTATATTTATTTTCTTTAAGCATTGGAGGAGAATTTATATTGCTGAGAAATGACCTATAAAATATGAAGATATGGAAGGAAGAAGGGATAAACTCTTACTTTATAAGGGTATCACAAATAAGAGATAAACTACAAGAACTAGGATAAAAGATGTTTGATAAAGAAATGGCCACCATTGTACTCAATGCACTTCTTGATGAATGGGGAAACTTCGTATTAAGTATCTATGGAAAGAAGGAAGCCACTCCATTTAGTGAACTTTCGTGATTATGTAATATTGAAGAAATTAGGTTAAATGAAAACAATGATATCGGATCAAATTGACAAGTTCAAGTATATATTTCCATGGCCAAGAGAAAAGGAAAGTTTTGAAAGTTTGATCATCGAAAAAAGAAGAAGATCGTTATGTCAAAGATACAATGCTATTAATGTAATGAATATGGGTGCTTTTAGAGACATTGTACTAAAATCAAGCAGGACAAAAAGAAGGGAAAGAAAAGAATTGAATCCCATGTTATCGAAGAAGTTGAAGAATCATAAAAGAAGAGATAAAAGAAGAAGTGAGGGATCTCTACTACGACTGAGATAATCTATTTCACATAGTTCTTTTCAGATATAGAAAGAATCACAATTATGAAAGGATGCATTATAGCAAGATAGAGATGACATCATCATCCAATCATGAAAGGATAGCTGAAGCAGAAAGTATACATGTCTGTAGGAGCCATCCTAATAGAAAGGAAGTATCTTATGGCATCTCCATGAGAAGCATATAAAGACAGTGCAAGTAGAAATCTATATGTTTGGAGAAATTCATCTCGAAATATAGAAGATAAAGATATCATCATACATCATCACGATTAGAAAGGAGCATTTGCAAAATGAGGATAATTAAGATCCTCCATTGGAATATTTGTTAGAAGGTTCAACTCTACTTAAGAAGAAGCAAGTGTTTCATAGATGGTCTAAATTCCACATTATGTGGGATCTGTAGGTTAAAAGGATGCTGATATGATGACAAAGATGTGCAAAATGAGAAGTTGGCTAAAGTACTTTCATATTCAAGCAAGTAAAGGAATTTTCCAAAAGGAAGTGTAGATGGCCACATGAAGGAAGAGGTATATATATATATATATATGATTTTTATTTGATGCTAATAAGTATGTTCATTGGTTGAATAGGTGGGTTAGGAATGGTCCATTATTGAGCATGATTAAGAAGAGGAACTTCTTTAGAAAGTACATTGAGCTGTGACAATATGTCTTGACTCTTCTACATATTAGTGATAGACCTCATGGATAATATGAGGTGGTTAGCATTCATAGTTCCTATGATGGAGGAACTATGTATATATGATCATGTAGAAGCAATATGTGAGGAAAAGGTGAAATAAGAGTTCATGAAAGATGTATGTATAGTCACATAATATAATATAAGTGATCAACATTTGAGAACAATAAGGGTTAGCTATGACATATCCATAAAGAAGGTATGAAGACCTTGATAGGTATGTTGGAAAATGAAACATTCATTATATGTATACTGGAGATGGATTCATACGTGTGAAAGATGTTGGTGTTGCAAGACATTGATTTCATGGAAAAAGACCATCATAAAAAGTTAAATTTGACTTAATGTTCATTTTGATTTTTGAAAACATCTTGTTGGTTTGTTACAGGTTTACCGAAAGAAGGTTGTATAAGTCACCCACAACTAAAACTAATGTGATTGAATGGAAGATCCCGAAAGAAACATAACTTGGAAGACGTAGTTGTATGAAGAAAAACCAGATGTAGACTAGAAGATCACTTTCCAATGAAGAGAAGGATAACATGGCTATTGGTTCAAAAATATGGTTCATTGAAGGGAAACTGATGGAGAAGATGGTCAATACCCCACGATAAAGTGATGAAGAAGAAGGCTTCATGATGAAGAACACTAATTTCATGACATGATGTAGAAAGTGGAGCCCTATAAGTAGTTGATAGTACCATGTTCTCCACCAAAGAGTAGATAGCTTTTGTTGGAAACAAGTCCCTAGTTGAGAGGGAGTTTGGGAAAATCCTTTGTTAAGAGGGAGCTTGGGAATATTCATTTTATATGAATGTGTATATCTTCCCTTGTTGAGATGGAGAGATAGACTGTTAGGGTCCCACCCTAACCCCCTTATTTATGTCATGGGATCACGTCATAGTCAAGAGTCAATAAAGCCCATATTAATATTTGTAAGTGGTTAACCTGCAATTAATGACGGGACCACAATTAGTTGCAAATGGGTGGTAGTATTAGATAAAGGGTAAATGGGCGGTAGTATTAGATAGACGGTATTAATAAAACCCACGGTATTGGCCCGTGGTATTGCGTGTATGAGTCATATATAAAGGATAGAGACTCCCTACGAGGAGTATCGTGTCTTGTTTTATAATCGAGCTCTACTCTATTAGAGGTTTCCCCCTCAAAGAGGCCTGTGAACATTTCTCTCTGAGTAATAAAATCATTGCTATTCTGTGTTCTGGGTATATTTTCTTCTCATATTCTGTGTTCTGGGTATTTTTTCTTCGCATATTCTCGGTTCGTTATTACTTTGCGGGTTGAGAAGCATAACAAGCGGTATTAGAGCACTTTCCAGGGCTCGGTGGGATCTCCAAATTTTAGCAATTTTTTTTTTTTTTTGGCTAGAGACGTGTTCTGGCATCTTTAAACCACGGGATCTGTCGTTAAGCGCATAAACCTGCAGATTTGGGGAGGCATGCACGTAGGAAATACAAGAGGTGGTCATGTCTGTTGGACTCCCTTGTAACCCCTATGGGTACCCCTTCGAGTAGTAGCACATTAGACAGAACCACGCACAGACTGTCTTCCACGTACCCTCTGGGTATATAGGAAGCCCCATAGCTACCTTGAAGCCTCACCATAGATAAAATTTCGGCCGTCTTGTGGCTACAGTACACCGAGAACAGCACTCGGAGAGATTACTCACCCGTATGATAGGGTAGTCGGGTGGTACGGCTAAGGGTGTGGTCGATCCTCCTTAGTTAGAGCCCTGAAACATTGGGCCGAGTACTACTGTCAGACCCTTATGTATATTGCGATCTGTAGCACCTGACACTCCTCAAGACCATAGTTCCCTTTCTATCGGGGGATTGTACATCATCTATTCCAGATCAGC
>APFE030116435.1:210759-229616 GCA_000404065.3 Pinus taeda | reverse complement strand
AATTACCTCTTGTTCCTTTGAAGAACCAATTCTCTGCTTCACTGTAGCTGGTGGATGTATCGATCGAGAACTTAGGGATGAATCCTCCTAGAATACGATCAACCCAGTGGTTGACAACCCGTGCGATGTTATTTTCGTAAGCCTCCAAGTGCTTCACCGGTTCTTGGGTCCACACAATAAGGCCATCAAGCTTCCACGTACCCTGACTATCTGCCAATTTGGACAACCACTCATACAATTCACAGGGGAAAGAGAAGAAGAAGAATATTTAGTGTTCGTCTGTAAATAGGTATCTATTCAACCACTCTTACTTCGATAATCATGGATTTATGTTGTTGTGGGCTGAAAACATGGGTGGATCTCTTTCTTAGTGGAGAACCAATTATCACACATTCCTCAATAAGATTCTAGTCCCGGCAATGGAACTAGTTGTTGGCTTGATGGGGCTTGACCCAGGTTCAATGTTAGTTACACCAACCAACAAAACTCTAAATTGTTGGCCCTTTTGGGAACCACCCGCATAGCGCAGGCTGCAGCCTCACCCGAAGCAGTATTGAGGGATTACAGAACTAGGTTTCTGCATCCAGAGGTTAGGGTGATGGGTTACTATGGCTTCTAGGGCTTACCTCTGTCTTCACGAATCCTAAACCTTCTGGAACAATTAATAACAATAAATATTATACAAAAAAATTATGTCTTCGTGAAGGCCACTAACTAGTCATAACATCCATAATTTATATTGATCTACCATTTTTGTGCGTTAGATAAACATTTGTTCATATACTTTCAGATACAAAGTGGAAACACATAAATTTCAGAAGTAAATACAGATAAGTAGATACACAAAGTATGGATCAAGGATGTCTTTTATTAGATTATCTTTCAATGTACAAACTTTCCTTCCTTTCACACTCAGTTTCAAGGGCATGCACATTCATATTGCAGACTTACCAAGGTCTCCGTGCACTGAGATGCAGGAGCCTCCCCCTTCACCTAAGTATAGGAAATAGACATTCTCGCCTTAGGTTGCCGAAACAATTATTTTTCTATCTTATGATGCTCTCTTAGACTCGCTATGACTCTTCTATTTATATCCTTTGCTTTTACAATACCATTGTCCGCGGACGATGGGTGGGTCTCAAAGCCTTCTTAACGCATAACAAACTAAGGGATTAAAGGCCCTTTGACTCTTATTGTCTTTGTGCTCCACTTCCACAAATCATGAAGACTTTACATTAAAAAGGAAATACAAAATTTTAACCCTAGGGACCCCATCCCAGCACAAAGGGAATAGTGAAGCATAGATATAACTAATTATCTCAAAAATTCCTTCCAAAAAAAAAAACTACACCCATTAAGACCTCAGAAATCTCTATTATGACACACCAAGATGATGAAATGCAATATCATATATCATATTTACCAAGACAAGTGCAACAATTTTCTCTCCTAAAAAGAGCAACGAAAAATGAATTAGAAGTGATGAATGTTAATATGTATGGCTTGAAAGAAAAAATAAAAAGGGACATGGAAGTTTTGAAGGATGGTTTAAAAAATATGGTTTAAAAGAAGAAATAAAAGGGGACATGGAAGGCTTGAAGGATGGTTTGGAAAAGTTACTACAAGCAATGCTTCATAATGGTGACAAGGTAATTCATGAAAATCATGATGAGAACAAAAGTAATGTGAATCATGATTTTAGAGACTATGAATTTGGGTTGAAGATAGACCATATTCAAAATATCAATATGAGGAGGTTTATGGCAAGGATCTCGTAACATGGATACAAAAAATGGAGCAGTTATTTTATCTACACGATGTGCAACACACACAAAAGGTATGCATACCATATTTATATTTATAACCCAATTAATTTTTATGGTATTTATGTCTTTATTCATATAAATCAATTGTGACTTGTATAATGTTTATGGAGAAATTGATAACACATTATGAGGATACAAAGAATAATACCTTCTTTAGCCAATTGATAAATCTCAAACCAAAGTGTTTAGTTGGGGAGCACATTGAGTACTTTCGAATACTGAATATCAAGGTAAATAGTATTCCATAGGAGAATATAGTTGAAGTATTCATATGGATTTTAAAGGATAGCAACCAACATGAGGTTTGCCTTGGGAATCTAAATCACTGGAGAATACGTTCACAGTGGTAAGAAAATTTGAAAGAAAAATTATGGAAACAAGTAGGTATACCACTCACAACTATAAATATGGAATATTTACCACTCGTAATCTTCCATGACCTACAAGGTTTACACCACAAAAAATACAGGAAAAAAGAGGAAAAGGGTTTTGTTATGATTGTGATAGAAAATATTCTAAAGGTCATAAGTGTGTAGAGAAGATATGATTTTACATAGATTGTGAAGATGAAGAAGAAAAGGAACAAGAAACATCAAAAGAAGAAGATATACACCAAGAATCAAGCGCAGGAGTTAAAAAATAACAAATGAATTTGACCATATCTTGTAATGCATTTGCAGGAATTACCACCCCTCAAAATCACAACATAGAAGGATATGTCAAGAAGAAAAAAGTAATAGTGTTGATTGATTTAGGTAGTACCCATAATTTTATTCATTGTAATATAGACAAGGATTTGAATTTTTTTCCATATTTAGCACCAGAGTGTCGAGTGATGTTTGTAGATGGAGGAACTATAAATTGCTGAAGGAAGTGCCATAAGATCAATCTAACCAAGAAATATGTATTGAATAGTCCAATGCTTGCCATTCCAATTTGTGGTGCTAATGTTGTATCGGGAATCCAATTGTTAGAATATTTTGGGACAATACCTTTTATTGTTCAATAAATTTTCTTGAAATATTTTTAGGAAGGAAAGGATATTGAACTAAGGGGAATAGGGAAACTTGGGAAGATAGTAAGATCTAATGGAATGACAAGGATATTGAATAAGGAAAAACGCGAGGTAATTATGAAATTATACTCATTATATGTTCAAACATCTCAGTCATCCATTTATCCAGATCTCCAAAGTGATCTTGAAAATCATTCCAAGGTATTTGAGACTCCCAAAGGTCTCCCACCTATTTAATATCATGATCATACAATTCAGTTAATTCTAGGAATTGTTCTTCCAAACATCAAGCCTTACATATATCGCTATGCTTAGAAGAGTGAAATTGTACGTATGGTTGTAGAAATGCTAGAGGCAAGTAGAAATTCCACCCAGCCAAAGTTATTTGTCTTCTCCATTGGTATTGGTGCACAAGAAGGATGGATCATGGTGTATGTGTTTGGATTATAGAGAACTCAAAAAATTTAGTTTTAAAGATAAATTTCCCATTCCTATCATTGATGAATTGTTGGATGAACTATATGGATAAATTTAATTACTAAGATGGATCTTCATTTAGAATATCATCAAATTAGAATGAGGGTAAAATACATTTGAAAATAACATTTAGAATTGGTGAAGGTCATTTTGAATTTTTGGTGATGCCTTTTGGCCTTACTAATGCACCTTCCACATTCCAAGGTTTGATGAATTCCACTTTCAAACCGTTAGAAAATTTTCATTAGTATTTTTGATGATATACTAATATGCATCAAGTCTTGGAAATATCATATTTGAACATGTTAACAGGGAGCTCAAACCATTGTACGAGAAATAATTGTATGAAAAACCCTCAAAATGTTAATTTTGGGTACATGAAGTGGAATATTTGGGTCATATTGTATCTCATGAGGGTGTTAAGGTAGATCCTAACAAAATTAAATCCATCAAGGAATGGAAAATCCCCACAACCTTAAGGCATCTTCAAGGATTTCTTGGGTTGATAAGGTAAGACTAGAAGTATTTTAAGAATAATGGGAAAATAGCAGCACCTCTAACAACATTACTAAAGAAATATGAATTTTTTGGACTCTAGAAGCAACTAAGGCCTTTGAAAAACTTAAAGAGGCAATGTGCTGAGCTCTAGTATTAGTTATACTAGACTTCAAAATTTATTTTATTGTGGAATGTGCTGCCTTAGGAAATGGTATTGGTGTTGTTTTAATGCGAGAAGGAAGAACCATTTTTTTTAAAGCAATCGAATCAAAGGAAAGTATTTACACAAACATATTTATGAGAAGGAAATGTTACAAATACTACATGCCATGAATCAATGGCACCCTTACCTAATGGGAAGACATTTAAAGGTAAACACAGATCATGGTAGTCTTAAATACTTCTTGGAACAAATAGTATATATTAAGAAGAGCAACAAAAAAGGGTCAGAACTATGTTTGGTTTTTACTTTGAAATAATCTACAAAAAAGGGAAGAAAAATGTTGTTGCAGATGCATTATCAATAAGGGATGAGGAAGTGGAGACATTTCTCTTTTCCATTTCTATTATCCATCCTGATTGGGTAAGTGAAGCAAGGGATGAACAAAATAATGATGAAGAGGTGTGGAAACTCATTCAAAATTTGTAGCAAAATCCCAATGAATATGATACATTTATCTTGAAAAATGATTCATTTTGGTACAAAGATAACTTATATATATGTAAGAAATCCCAACTGAAAGAAAAGGTTCTTTTGGATTTACACACCTCCCCTAGAGGAGGAAACTTACGATTTTAAAAACTTAGCACAAGGTAAAGAAGAAATTTTTTTGGGATGGTCCTATATATTATATTAAGAGGTTTGTGGCAAAATTTTTGGTTTTGCAAAAAATAATGTTGAGACAAATAAGACCCTAGGTCTTTTACATCTATTAGACATTTGAAGAAAACATTGGGACAAGGCCTCAATGGATTTCATCACAGGTATACCCAAGTCTGAAGGAAAGAGTGTCATCATGGTGGTAGTTGATATACTTACCAAGTATACATAATTTTATGCACTATCTCATCCTTTCAAAGCCAATGCAGTCACTAATGCATTTGAGGAAACGATTCAAAATCTACATGGAAACCCAAATATTATGGTAAGTAATAGAGATCCCATTTTCACTGGAAATGTTTTGACATAATTATTTTTTTGTATTGGTACTCAATCAACTCATAACTCAACTTATCATCCTCAATCTGATGGGAAAACTGAGATAGTGAACAAATATTTGGAAGGATATATTTGTTTCTTTGTATCTTATAAATAAAAACAATGGGTCAAGTGGTTTCCTCTAGTGGAATTGTTGTATAACACTTCCATTCATACTGTGACAAAGATGAACACATTTATGGTACTTTATGGATATCATTCACCATTTGTCATTCACATTTCCTCTAAGAGACAATTCTAATGTTCAAGTAGTGGAAGATCACATCAGGCATCAACAACAAGTTCTCCAACTCTTAAAGGATAACCTAACTCTGGTGCAAAATAGAATGAAACAATAAGTAGATCATCATCACATTGAATGAAGTTTTGACACAAGCGATTGGTATTTTTTCAGCTACAACCACATAAACAAATGTCCCTCAAGCAATATAATAATGATAGTAAATTATCACCAAATTACTATGGAACTTATAAGGTGGTGTAAAATATTTGTACTATGGCATGAATTGGAGTTCCGAAGATATTCACGAGTACACCCATTTTTCCAGGTTTCATGCTTAAAGAAGGTTATAGGTGACAAGGTTCTAGTTCAAACTATATTTCCAAAAATTGACAAGGAAGGAAAAAATCATATTGGACCCTGAAGCAATCACCAAAATAAGAATTCAACAGATATGGAATCAATCGAATTGAAGAGTATCTCAATAAGTGGAAGAACTTACCTGTTGAAGATTGGACATGGGAGGATGATTATTGTTTATAAAAGCATCTATAAATACTCAAGCATTGAAGAAAACACTTTTTCGCAGAGGGGCATGTTCAGTCCCTATAGTAGTAGTGTAGCCCCTATAATTTTATTTTGTGCCCCATAGAAGCCCACTATTGTTAGTGTTATGCCCTTACATTATTATTCTTATGTAGGCCCTAATTATATTTTGACTCTTTAGATTCCTATATATACTAAGGAGGTATTATCATTTGAATCATCCAATAATTTTTCATTTATATGATGTAAAGAGAGGTTCCCCCCTCGAAGTGCTTACTGCCTAGTCATTGATCTATATTTTTTTATGTTTCTATTTTATTTTGATCTAGATATATGACATTTTTTTAGTGTATGCAGTTGAATTTTAATATTCCTATCATAAAATTGCTAAAAGTGTTAATTATTGATTCACCCCCCAAGTAATTCGTTATTCCAATGGTTGGCATGAAAACTTAGTTTGTTCAAGAATATTTAAACCATTGGAAGGTACACCGATAAGGAATTATGTGTAGACAAGAAATTTAGGATGTATACTCAAGAAAGATTCCAATTTTTTATGGTGAAAACTATGTATTTTGGAAGGTGAGGATGGAATCCTATCTCATGTCCCTAGTTTTAGATGTTTAGAGCTTTGTATTAGTTGATTATACAGTCCCAACAATGCCTCCTATAGATTCTGATGGTAAAACGTTTTATGGGAGCAATGCAAAGGATAATAATGTCATTTTATTTGGTCTTACTCAATCTAACCTAGTAAAGGTATTGCATTGTAAGTTAGCCAAGGAAGTATGGTAAAAATTTGATAGATTTTGTGAAGGAGATTAAAAAGTTAAGAGAGTCAAGCTTCAAACCTTCAAAATGAGGTTCGAGAGCTTATGAATGTATGAAGAAAAAATACAGCAGAATATTTCCTTCAAGTTGAAGTAGCAAACATGATTAAAGGAATTGGTGAGTATCTTAAAGAGGAAGTAGTTGTTCATATGGTATTGATATCTCTACCTATCAAATTCAATGCTAAGATCTCAACCATAGAAAAGATGTTAAACCTAAAGTCTCTTATAATGGAGTAACTACATGGAACTCTCACAAACTATGAGATGAGATTAGGAAAAGAGAATATTGAGCCAAAAGGGGTAGCATGCAAAGTGTCCAAGAAGACTAAGGAATAAAAAGATTTCCAAGAATGTTCTAGTTGCAAATCTGATCAATAATTGTCTCAATTTGCTAGAAAATTAAAACATGGTTTAGGTAAGTACAAGGGAAATTTACCCTTCAAATGATTTTATTGTCAAAGATTTTGGAAATTTTCCTCCAAGTGCCCTTATAGAGAGAAGCCAAAAAAGGATAAGGATCAAAATCCATAAGATAAAGCTAAAAAATATTCGAAGAATAAATTCTTCAAGAAAATAGGGCTCTAATCCAACGAGGATAGTTATACATTAGAAGAAAATGATGAATATTTTTCAAAAGATGAGTTTGATGAACTCTTGGTCATGGAATTTGAATTTGAATAAAAATCCAATAATGATAGAAACCTTGAGGAAGAAGAGGAAGAAGTAGTGGATCTCAAAGGGGAGTTTATTCGTACTCTTGATGAGTTAAGGAAGGCCAAAAAGAAGAATAAGCAACTAAATGTTTAGATGTTGAGAGCTAAAGAAGGTATGTACAACTTTGATAATGAAGAGTTCATTTATCAAATAGAACAACGCAAGAAAATTGGAGTTTGGAGGGCTTGAAAATTAGCTAAGTGTTGGCCATAGTCAGTTAGTTAGGTAGAGAGGTACACTATACATTTGCAGGTTGTGCTTAGGATTGATAAAGCATATGTATTCATCTCTATTCTTTGATTAATTCAATATTGATAGGAAGGGGTTTTGAACAATTTATTTCCCCTAGATAAATCTTTGTGCATGGATGATTTTTCCTATTGCATGTCTGTTTTTTGTTCTAGATTTTGAATTGAATTTTGTAGAACAGTAGAGTAGATTTGAGTCTCATGATTTAGTAAATTTCATGAGTAGTTTTGAATATATATCATAATTTCTACATTTTGTGCAAAATATATAAAAACTACCTTCATTATTTATCCACAAAAATCTTAGCTATTAATTTGGTCGATAAATAAAGTTATGAATGATATTATGAGTCTCTTATGATAATTTGTAGTCATTACCACAATCCTTTCATTTGATATATCCTTATTTTAGATCGATATGACAGTTATGTAGATTTCTCTTCATTATTCACAAATGTAAAAAAGTATAAAGGCGTTCGAGTAGTCATGTCCTATGATGAAGTGAATATTCCTTATAATTTGTGGAGTCCATGGTTTAGAATCTTCATGTTGATCCGGATTTAAACAGGAACGCAATAGATTACAGAGATAACCATAAATACAGAGATGCGATAACCATAAATAAAGAGATGCAGTGGAAATAACACTTCATTTCATTAATGGAAAATACCGAAATATGCTTACAACCAGAATTGGAAGTAAACCAGCTAGGACGATGGTAGCTTATCTCTGAGAAGAGATGTGCGGCTACATGTCTCTGAACTGTTCCGAACTTGTGTTACAATGAGGCTCGAAGGCCTATTTATTATTTAGAAACAATGGAAAACCCTTCACATTCCAAAACCGACCCTTAGAAGATGAAACGCCAAATTGTGGGCCCCGTTTTGGGTAAATTGGTACATCAATTTCCCGGGGTCGTAACTTTGGCATACTATCTCCGTTTGACGCGTATGATAGCTCGTTAGAAAGATCTATCTGAGAACTACCACTTTGGGAAGGGCAACATCGGTCCAAGGACCCATGCTGCCCTCAGATTTCCCAAAAAACATCGTTTAGGGCCTCAAAACGGCTCCGGAAGTTCAGGACCCGAAGAAACTGCTAAAAATAGTAAATTGTGCTACAATTACGGAAACTGAAAAAATGAAAGAGACAGGTGCGGGGGTCCAAATGGGATAGGTGGGTGGCCACCAACATCCACCTGGATCACTATATCCGACAAGTTCTCCAAACAGTGCGGAAACATAAGCTATGTGCCACTTTTGAGAAATGCACTTTTGGCATGAACCAGGTTCAATCTCTAGGATACATTATTGATGAATGGGGTGGTGCATGTGGATGCATCCAAGATTCAAGTCATTCGTGATTGGCCAGCCCCAACCACTCTGACATAGCTCCATAGATTTTTGGGTCTTGCCAATTTCTGTCGCAGGTTCATGTTGGGGTTCTCTCATATCACTAGGCCCTTGAGTCAAGTCACCAAAGCAGGAGAAAAAGAAAAATTATTTTGGTTTGAATCTCGATAGAAGGCATTCATAGAGTTGAAACATCACCTCTGCTCTACACCGATGCTCACATTACCAGACTTGCAACAATGATTTGATATTAAGGCATATGCCTCTCATTATGCTATTGGGGAAATCCTTGCTCAACAAGGGAACCTAATGGCGTATCATAGTGAGACACTTTCAGACACAGTCCGGAAGTATCCCACTTATGAAAAAGAGAAGTATTCCATTGTGCAAGCATGCCAACAATGGAAGAATTACATTTTTGGGATGGAAATGATCATCCACACAAACCACCGACCCTTGCAGTTCATACATACACAAGGGAAGTTTCAGAATGATCACCATCATAAGTTGGTCCACATACCTACAACAGTTCCATTTGAATATCAAGTACAAGAAGGCCAACACCAATAATGTTGTAGACTGTCTCGACCAACCCCTGATCATCATGTTAACCACCGCGCTCAACTCTTGTGGGCATGAGACTTTTGATTGGCCACTTATCTACAAAAGTGACCCAGAATTCAACCACACATACCAGAAGCTCTTGGAGGGTTAGCAAGCGCCAATTTTCACCTCTAGGATGCACGGTTATGCCACCTAGGATACCCTTGTGTTCCTTCCAGCGAGTGTGTAAGATGATTTGGGAAGCGCACTACAGTCAGGTCGTTGGATATTTCGAGGTCGAAAAAACAATGGTAGTATTGCAAAAGTATTTCTATTGGCCGAATCTTCGACAGGATGTCGGGAAGTACAACATATCCTGCACTTCCTGCGCCATTTATGATCTAGGTGGCTCCAGAGACACACACAAGACAAAGAGGACTTATGGAAGCTCAAAAATCAAAGTGATCATAATGCTTTTGAACCAGGACTAGAGTGTATATCTTGTTGTCTTGATGCAATGGTGCGAACGGTTCGTCAATCCAAGCTCATATGAGGGAGAATGAGCCAGATAAATTTTTGGTCAAAGTTTGATTGCGGGCCAAGTTTAAGTGTCCTACAATTTGACTGACCCTACGGCATGAAACCTAGCTCCCGAAAATGGGTGAATTTGTTGGATCATTAACTTTCTAATATCCCCTATATTAGACAAATTCAAAAAAATGTGGTGATTGTTTTAAAAAATAATATATATATGTGTGTGTGTGTGTGTGTGTGTGTGTGTGTGTGAGGTGGCGAGCCATGACCCCCACTACCCATCCTCCCAAAACCGCAGCTATAACAAAATTTTTATTAAATAGTCTAGCGGCCATGACCATGTTGGACCCCCAACCAACACAACAAGTTTTAATTAAAAAATAGTCGATGGGCCATGATCTTCGTCGGCCCTGCTGGCCACACCCATAATATATCATAAAAACACATGTTTCATGGGCGGTGGGCGGGCCACCTCAAGTGAACTTGGCCCACGCCCCGTCTCCGCTGTAAAAAACGACCACATATATTTGGGCCTGCAGGAATCAAACCCGCCTGGCCACGTGATCGGTTCGCTCCACAGGTGGCCCAACCAAACAACTAACCGCATTAATATAAACAAACAACGCAGCCATATTTGATTCAATGTGTAACGGCTATGGGTTATGTCAACACGGTTCCGCTTATTAAACGCGCCATTGTTTAAAATTAAAATTTTGCATGTATATTTGGCAGGAGGCAAGATTTCATCCCCTGACCTCCCTGCCTCAAACTATTCGCTTAACCAACACGCCACGCAGGCAATCTTTGTTTTATCCGCCCACATTTTTATATATAAACCCTCATTTCTCAATGCACGGAGGAAAAAAAGGGCGTGACACTGAAATTGAGACTGTATTTTTTTAATTGTTTTGTAGGTGGAACCATGATTTTGGAAAAACACAGGTAGAACCATGATTGAGCCAAATTCTCAGGAGGGCGAAATTTTTCCAGTGTCCAATTTGGACAAATTTTATGTCGACCTTACACCTCTCAGCGACATGAACCTATTGGCGCAATCAGAATTTTTATTTGAGCAGCAGATCTTCAGATCACCCGGAGGAGGGAATCTTTGAGGAATCTAGGAGGAATCTAAAAGATTCCTTAAGCCCTAGATTTCCACTTTCTCAGAATTCATAAATTTTACAATCGATTTTGCACTATTCGACGCCACAAATTTGATGATGCATTCAGATTTTCCATTTGGTCATTCTATTTTTCAGCAACTTTTCAAAGTGGAGTGGAGGTGTCAACATTCAATGTGTGAGTAGTCCTTCCATGAGATTCAACATTGTGAGATTGATGGTACAACCAGCTTCAATAGTTTGACATCCTTTTCTTTAGATGGCCCCAAGATGTGAGGTATATGTAGTGTGTTCATGTACTTCTTTTCGCTGTGAGATGTGTTGTGTTGCATAAATCCTTGTTTGATGTTTGATGTGGGATCTTGTTTTCTTGTTTTATAATTCCGGCTTGAAGTGATGTTGAATCACCTGTGGGATGTACGTGTGTCAATATTCATCATGTTTTCTTTGAGATCCCTTTGTTGTTATGTTTATGGGATACTCATGTGTCGCCATGTATGTTTGCATTGAGATCCCTTTTATGCCATGTTGGCAAGATGCTTATTATCATCATGCATGAGTTTAGGTCATATTGATAGGAGTCCTTTTTGAATGAGAGTTCCTGTAGTGGAACATCTCTTGGAGCCACTGTTGCATGAGGGAATTTTCCTTGTATGATAGCCACGTCACCACCTATGTACATCATCACTATTGACAACACTTAATGCAGCGGCCTACACCATCTTAACACCAGGGCTCGAGACATAGTCCCTCCCGGACGAACTCCGTTATCAATGTCTTGTTATTTTATGTTGTTGATGATTGTCAGGTTCCTTCTTCTTTACAACATACATATGTGTTCATTTATGCTATTTTTAAATGCAATTCTAATCATATCACGAAAGCCAAAGATCTTGGTTAAATCCAGGAGTTGAGTCAACTCGGATCAAGTTTGGTATTAGAGCGGTCTTTGAATGGATGTGAATTGCAAACATGAACAAGGGAACATGCAACAACAAAGGATGAAAAAGCGATGTATGAGACCATGCGCAAAATTTCCCAAAGGGTGGAAATAATGTATGAAGCTCTACAAAAAGAGGCAGAGGAAAAGGAACGATTACAACGTCAATTGCGAGTCATGGAAGAGGCCCTAGAAGAATTGAAGCACAACAAACATAATCTTCAAACAGAGAATGTTGAATTGAAGATGATTCTACATGAAGAGAAAGAGGAAAAACAAATTTTTCTACAATAGCTTCAAGCTAAGGACGAGGCCTTGGAAAAGCTACAACGTGACCCATGTGAGGTAAAACATAGTTCTCTGAATTCATGTATGTTTCCTGATGATGATTTCGCTGTTTTTGAAAATCATACCATAGGAATTGGCTCCAAATTGTTGAATAGAATGGGGTATGAAGGAAAAATGTTGGGCATTAATGGCCAAGGCATTTTCAACCCCATCAAAGTAGAGGAATTACCTCGTTAGGCAGGACTTGGGTATTGCCAGAAAGGAAGTTGGGCAATGCACCGAGACAGCTAGCGAACCACCAACAATAAATGATGAGAAGCCCTCATCAATTCTTTCTAACTCGATAATGTAGGTAAAAGATATTGATTTCCTTTAAGTTTCATCTTCACATAGTATGATTTCTGTTGGAGATGTGGAGATACCAATTATAGAGACAAACAAGAGGCTCCTTACCAGGATGAGATACAAGGAGGAAAAAGAACTTGGTGTTAATAACCAAGGCATAACTCAACCATTAGGGGTTGTGCAGAGACCTTGATTTACAGGCTTGGGATACACCAATGGAGAATGTTCGAAGGTGTCAAATTCTTACGAGACATCATTGAAATCATCGAGGAAAGAGAATGACGGGAACACAAACCCATCATCCCATGGCAGTGCCCATTGCAAGAAAAGAGTTGAGGCAAGCTCTCATTGCCATAATGATACCAGAGAAAACAAGGAAAGGTATAACCAATCTCGATATTCGAATATTCATTTCAATTATAATCATGTTGTTAATGATGGACGTAAATCAAGGCATTGAAAAACATGTACCTTTTGTGGATTACATAACCATACATTTTCTAAGTGTTGGAAAAGAATAGCAGCACACAAAAGGATGAGGCATGAAAGACCCTCTCAACAACAGGAAAAGAAACATGTTAAGTAGATCTAGAGGAAGAAGACCTATTGCAGTCATTGTGATAGAAGTGGTCACTAAAGAGCCACATGTTGGAGGCTCCATCCAGAGCAGCGCTTTAAAGACAAAGCGTCGGTGCATGAACCAAGTGAAACAATTGTTCGACAAGCAAAACCACCATAGGGGGATGACCCATTCACCTTGATAAGTGAAAAATGGTTTCTAGATATGTTATCTTGTCATGGCCATGCTTTTGTAAATCATTTGTTGCGTTTGAAAATTTAAAAGTGATGATGTGTGTTCCATCACTTGTTAAGAAACAATGATGTGTCGTCTTATTTTGTGTTGCATTTTACACTCTGAAAGTGATGTTGTGTTTCCATCACTTGTCAAAGAAAAAATAATGTTTGGCCTTATCTTTGTAAATAATATGTTGCAGTGATGATGTGTTTTCCATCACTTGTTGGAGCAACAATGATATCTTGGGCTTGTTTTCATAGCTGGGGTATTCTTTCCATTTTGATGTAAACTTGGTCATTGAGTATGTGTTATAAACTCGTGGCAAGTGTCGGATACTTGGGTCATTAGTTGGTCATGAAAGTCAAGCATGTAACTTGCAAAAACAATGTACTACAAGTTGCAATGGTTGCAGGCGTCGGTTCATCGCTTAAGGCTCTAAAGAACAAAGGTGAAGGAGATGGAAGTGAGACCTTTTTAAGAAGCTTGGGATGCAGATGAGGTATATAAAAGTTGCAGATTATTTTTCACACTTTTGGAGGACCAAAAGCTCCTCAGTGGGGAGGATTGATCTAGGTGGCTCCAGAGACACACATAGGACAAAGAGGACTTATGAAACTCAAAAATCAAAATGATCAGAATGCTTTCGAACCAAGACCAGAGCGTAGATCTTGTTGTCATGATCGCAACGGTGTGAACGTTTGTTAATATGAGCTCATATGAGGGAGAATGAGCCAGACAAAGTTTTGGTCAAAGTTGGGTTGTGGACTAGGTTTAAGTGTTCTACAATTTGACCGACCTTAGGGCATGAAACTTAGCTCCCAAAAATAAGCGAATTTGTTGGATCGTTAATTTTTCTAATATCCCCTATATTAGACAAATTCGAAAAATGTGGTTATTGTTTTAAAAAATAATATATATATATATGTGTGTGTGTGTGTGTGAAGTGGCAGGCCATGATCCCCGCCACCCATCCTCCCAAAACCACAACTATAACAAAATGTTTATTAAATAGTCTGGTGGCCATGACCCCGCCAGACCCCCAACCAACACAACAAATTTTAATTAAAAAAAATGGCCAATGGGCCATGACCCCCACCAGCCCCAACAATCACACCCACAATATATCATAACAACACATGTTTTAAGGGTGGTGGGTGGACCACCTATGGTGGACCCAGCTTGTGCCCCGCCTCCACTATAAACAACGAACACATATATTTGGGCCAACAGGAATCGAACTCGCCCGGCCACATGACCGGCCCACTCTACAGGCAGCGCAACCAACCAACTAACCGCATTAATATAAACAAACAATGTGCCCATATTTAATTCAATGAGTAACGGTTATGTGTTATGTCAACATGGTTCTGCTTATTAAATGCACCATTGTTTAAAATTAAAATGCTACATGTATATTTGGCAGGGGGCGAGATTTGATCCCCTAACCTCCCTGCCTTAAACTATCTGCTTAACCAACACGCCAAGCAAGTAGTCTTTGTTTTATTCGCCCACGTTTTTATATATAAACCCTCACTTTTCAGCGCACGAAGGAAAAAAAGGGCGTGACATGAAAAATGAGACTGTATTCTTTTAATTGTTTTGTAGGTGGAACCATGATTCTGGAAAAACACAGGGGGAGCCAAATTCTCAAGAGGGCGAAATTTTACCAATGTCCAAATTGAACAAATTTTATGTCAATCTTACACCTCTCAGTGACACGAATCTAATGACGCAGTCAGAATTTTGATATGAGCAACAAATCTTCAGATGACCTGGAGGAGAGAATCTTTGAGGAATCTATGGGGAATCTAAAAGATTCCTTAAGCCCCAGATTTCAACTTTCTCAGAATTCAGAAATTTTACAGTTGATTTTTGCACTATTCGACACCACAAATCTGATGATGCACTCAGATTTTCCATTTGGTCATTCTATTTTTCGACCACTTTTCAAAGTGGAGTGCAAGTGTCAACATTCAATGTGCAAGCAATCCTTCCATGAGATTCGACGCCGTGATATTGATGGTATGGCCAGCTTCAATAGTTTGACATCCTTTTCTTTAGATGGCCCCAAGATGTGAGGTATATGCAGTGTGTTCATGTACTTCTTTTTGCTATGAGATGCGTTGTGCTGCATAGATCCCTATTTGATGTTTGATGCAGGATCTTATTTTCTTACTTGTTTCATGATTCCTGCTTGATGTGATGCGGAATCACCTGTGGGATGTACTTGTTGTCATGATTCGTCATGTTTTGTTTGAGATCCCTTTGTTGTTATGTTGATGGGATACTCATGTGTCACCATGTATGTTTGCATTGAGATCCCTTTTATGCCATGTTAGCGGGATGCTCATTATCATTATGCATGAGTTTAGGTGTTATGAAACCAGCTCAAGAAAAGATAGAAAAGATAGATCAATGCCTTAGAATTCAGCCTCTTCGAGGGGGCAACCTCCTTTACATTACATAAATGAACAATTCTTGGATGATACAAATGAAAAGACCTCCTTTCTATATATAGGAGTCTAAGGGGTCATAACATAATTAGAGCCGACATAACAATAATAATGTAAGGGCACAATAATAACAATAGTGGGCTTCTATGGGGCACAATAGTAACAATATGGGCATTGCATGGGTACATCAATATCATAAGTGGGTTGTACTAATAACAATAAGGGGTTACACTAGTAGTATAGGGGCCTAACATTAGGTCATACTAATAGGAGTCCTTTTTGAATGAGAGTTCCTACAACGAAGCATCTCTTGGAGCCACTCTTGCGTGAGGGAATTATCCTTGTATGATAGCGACATCACCACCTATGTACATCATCGTTATTGGCGACACTTAATGCGGTGCCCTACACCATCTTGACACCGGGGCCCAGAAACGTAGTCCCTCCTGGACGAACTCCATTATCAACGTCTTGTTATTTTATGTTGTTGATGATTGTCATGTTCCTTCTTCTTTACAGCATGCATATTTATTCCTTTATGCTATTTTAAATGCAATTCTAATCACATCACAAAAGAAAAAGATATTGGTTAAATCCGGGAGTTGAGTCAACTTGGACCAATTTCCAAACCGACCATCGAGAAGAAAAGCCTCTATACTCCACTTCCTACCCCTAGTCGACTTTGGGAATCCATCTCTATGGATTACATGTTGGGCCTTCCTTCTACTAAGCATGGTAATGATTGTGTTTTTATGGTCGTGGACAGATTCTCGAAGATGACCATTATGATGGCCTGCAAGAAGAATATCATAATAGAAGCCACTGCTAAACTCTTCTTTGAATGAGTGTGGGTACACTTCGGGATCCAAAGGTCTATCATCTCAAATCGGACAACAGGTTCCTTAGTACATTTTGGTCCAGCCTTTGATCGATGCTAGACATCAAGCTCACTAAGTCCGCAACTTTCCCTCCCCAAACTGATGGCCAGACAAAGGTTATCAACATGATGATCGTACACATTCTGTGCATGTAGAAATCAAAGCATCCACGCACATGGGATGAGAGTCTCCCCTATGTCCAGCACAACTATAACCAGGCTCTCCACAACTCAACTGGCCAGAACCATTTTCAGGTGGGCTTGGGATTCCAACCACTATGTCCCATTGATGTGGCCATACCATTTGAAGCTACTCAGGCATATTCGATTCATGTCCAGTCTGAAGCCGACAAGGAAAACAACTTCATTGAGCACATTCAACACATCCACCAACAGGTCCATGACATCTTGGATAGAGCCAATGTTAAGTACGAGCAACGACATGATCAACATTGGGTGCCACAAAAGTTCCAAGTGGGAGACAAAGTTTGGGTACATTTGCAGGAGTGGCTCATTGGACCCCACCACAAGCTTCACCTGCTCCGATATGGGCCATACACTATCACCAAGGCAGTAAGGGACAATGCCTTCGAGCTTAGTATTCCACCACTCCTTGGTCTGCACCTAGTGTTCAATGTTGATAGCCTTCGACCCTACTTTCCACCATTATTGGACACATCTGACATTGCAGAACAACTCACACCGAAAGAGTTAAACCCATACTACATGGAACAAGCCACAACTGATCGAATCATGGACACACAAATCGAGAACATCCGACAACAAAGGATCCAACTATATCGAGTTTTCAAAGCAGGCCAACTTCTTCATCAGGGCAAGTGGCTCACCAGGGACCAAGTTTAGTAAAAGTTTCCTCATCTCATGGAGGAACTCAACGTAATGGGGATCATTGCTTCCTAAGGGGGGAGGAATGATCCAGGTGGATGTTGCTGGTCACTCGCTAATTCCATTTGGACCCCCATCATTGTTTCTTTTAGTTTTTTAGTTTCCTTAATTGTAGCACAATTTACTATTTTTGCCAGTTGTTTAGGTCCTAAACTTCCGGAGCTATTTTGAGGCCCTAAACGATTTTTTTTGGAAATCACCTGCAAATAGGAGTAGTTAACTTAGTATTTGCTGTCAGTAGTTGTAATCCCCGAAGATCTTTCTAACGAGGTACTGTGTGCATTAAACAAAGAGCGTATACCAAAGTTATGACCCCGGGAAGTTGATGTACCAACTTACCCCAACGAGACCCATAGTTTGGTGTTTCATCTCCTAGGGTTAGGTTTTTGGGTGTTTAGGTTTTTCCATTATTTCTCAATAATAAGTAGGCCTTCAAGCCTCATTGTAACAAAATTGAGAGGCGTTTAGCCGCCACATTTCTTCTCAGAGATAAGCTACCATCGCTCGAGCTAGTCTTATTTCCATTCTATTTGTAAGCATATTTCAGTATTTGATATTAACGAAATGAAGTGTTATTTCTGTTGCATCTTTGCATTTATGGTTATATCTGTAATTCATTACATTCATGTTTAAATTCAGATCACACTTTCACTACCAATCTAACTTTTTCCTCCCAACTTATCTGGGGATCAACCTATCCATTCCCCATATTCAAAAGACTTTGTATTTGAGGTCCTCTGGCCCCTGTGCCAAAAACCCCAAGAACAATTGCTCAAACCTCTATGTTTCTCTCCGTATTTTACAGTCTCCGCTCTTCCCATAGTTAGAAATCCCAAAACCTTACTTTCCTCCTCCTGTTCCCCTTGTTTAAATTCCTCCTCTTCTTCTTATATCATCAAGGTTCCTTCACCCTCTCGTCTCTCCACCGCCTTCCATTAGGTATCTTCATGAATTAGCAGAGGCGATCACTGCCTTCTCTGACACTCATACTTCATGAATACTTTATGAGTTATATGTAATTATTTGTATTACATCACTTGCATTCATATTTGTTTGTATTGCCTTACTTTTATAGTATTGTGATTTTAATTGGAATCATAATTAAT
>APFE030116435.1:160371-208588 GCA_000404065.3 Pinus taeda | reverse complement strand
GCATTTATCCCTTGTATAATAGAATTATATATATTATGATGGTGATACATATATTAAGTACCCCAACTCGATATATTCACTATATTCTAGTGAGTTAGGTATTTATTTCAATAATCAATTCATTACTCTAAACTTAGACATTTTTCAATATTAGTCAATGATGCATTCTAGTGATACATGCATATGTAGCTAACATATGCATGCCTCATATGTGTGCTAATATTCTTATGTTCCCTATAATAGTGATGGGTTATTACATGATTTGTCAATGTTGTAGCCCACGAGCCATGAAGTTTACTTCTTTGTACTTTCATCAATTTCCTATTCAGAGAAACAGGATAGAGAAACCTCAGCTTCTAGCTGGGTTTTCTCCCAAAAAAGTTTTCCAAGATATATTTGTGGTCAATTGTGGTTTGTGAGTTTTTATTTGGTTGTTATCTATTTTTTACATAATTATAATTTGCATGCATACACAATAAACAAAAATTAATAGATAAAAAATCTAAGGAGAAATAAATTATCATATTGTAAATTTCATAGTTTCTAATATATTTTAGTAGATATATTGTGACAATTTGTCCAGTAAAATAAATTTTCTAATATATTTTAAGAGATATAGTGAAATTATCCAATAAAATATCTACGAATCAATTTAAAAATATAATTTAAAAAATAAAAATCTTTTTAAACATGTTTAAATCTATTCATATATTAAAAATATAATTTAAATAATAAAAATTTAAATTAAATAAAGTTTTGAAAATTCATTAAATTCCAAAGAAAAAACAAAAACACATGAGCCCGAATGTTGGCCTTGAATATTATATCCAAATACTTCTGTTTCTTAGATGGATCTCATTCTACACAGATCCTCGTGCTTATGGTCCCACTATAAATGGTCCCAGTATTAAGACAAATTGTGAAGTTTATTCCTGCATTTCGAGGTGTGGACTATGACCGTATTCTAACTCAAATCTCGAGGCATATATTGGAATACATACCTACATGGTTATTGTAGGTCCTAAGCACTTCCATAGTCTACTCAGACCTCCAGTTGGATGTTGGGATAACACCCCTGCATTACACAATTACCCATTCATTTTAATGCCATAGTCACAGTGTGTATACACAGTAATAACATTGCCAAAAAAAAGTCTCCGTCCTTCAAATTTAAACTACAATTACTCCTTTTGGCTGGCATTGAAGTCAAGTTTTCCGGGTATTATTGTCTGAAGATTATCTATAGAACTTTTATGGTCAAGTTTGTTTTGGGGCCCTCCTTTTTGGACCACAAACCAAGGTTTATTCCAACCTATTGTCCATTCTGTATTTCAAAATTCAAATGTGAGAACATAATTTGAAAATCTAGTTGGGTAACATTGTTTTTTCTGTTGAGCTTGGACAGCCAAGGCTTCAGGAGGTCCAAGGTGGCTGGCCGCTTATGAATTTTCACTGGTCTTTATTGCCAGCTTGGACAGCCAAGGCTTCAGGAGGTCCAAGGTGGGTGGCCGCTTATGAATTTTCACTGGTCTTTATAGCAATAAAGGAGATCTTTTGGATTTACTTTTCACTTATCATTACAAAGTTGTGAAGAACGATTTACTTTTTCACACAAAGTTGTGAAGATCACCATTTTTGTTATCTGCAGATTTAAGCTTGAAAAACATGTTTTCACTATACAAGATTTCTCCAAGTATTAAGTCATTAACCTGTTTTTTTATATTCAAAAATACAAACTATTAATTAAGCAACACTTCTAAATAAATATTCAAAGAAATGCTTCCATTATTCTTGCTCTTGGTTTGAGAGGGGGAGCTGCTGGACAGTCATCTTCAGCAGCAGCGTTTTCATACAAAGACGCTGTCCATGCTCAGAAACCCAAGAACTCCGCTTCACCAGCCCAAGCCCCAAAACCCTTTTTGGTGGACAAGCTGGAGGAAACCCCCTCCATTGAAGTTATGCATCCAACGATGGACAGGCAGTTCCAACTGTTTGCCGAATTTGGCATTATTTGCAAGTTCAATGGGCTCTGGCCACGCACAGCAGATCTCTACAAATGGATTCACGCTAACTGGACCAACAATTGCAAGGTTTTTCTTTGTTCAAAAGGTTTCTTCATTGTAGTTTTTGTTGACAGTGAGGATTATCAGAAAGCACTAACTGAGGGTCCGTGGTTTTGGGACTCGGCGGGTCTGTTCTTAACCCCCTGGTGCCCAGATTTTGATCCCTCCACAGCTACCATTACCAAACTCCCCATCTGGGTCAGACTTCCTAACCTCCCAGTTCATTTATGGCACTTTGCTGTGTTTGAAGGTATCGGCAACTCTCTAGGCCGCCATCTAGCCACAGACACCTCGAGAGGGGAAAAGGGCATCTACACCTTCGCCAGAATTTGCGCAGAAATAGACATGAGTAAAGTATTACCAGATCAGATCATTCTCAAAGTTGGAGACTTCCACTGGACTCAGACCCTGGATTACGAGAACACAGCGTTCCGTTGCAGAAATTGCCATCTCACACGGCACCTTCATAGATCGTGTCCAGCGATTCCTACCCAAAAGAAGAAGGCAGCTCCCAAGCCGAAATCCAAAAGCTGGAAACCATGTGACCCGCTGCCCATGGATGACTTCAGTTCCAGCTCAGATGAAGAGGACGTGGTTGAGGACGGGATGGACGCTTCGCTTGCACAGGACCCGCCCTCCACTGGTCCTGAGAAGTCCACGGTACCTCCTCTCTCGCAGAAACGACCGCATGAGACCTCTCCTTCGGATTCAGACAAGGAGATCTCCCCGTCCGCCCAGCTTAGTTTGCAAGTCTTACCATCCCAGCCGGATCATCTTGGATGGGTCAAAGTTGGTAAAAAGAAAGGTAAAAAGGGCCGCACTGTGGATTCCACCCATGTTGGGTAGAACCCTTGGCCGGGCTCTTGTCTCTTGGTGCGTCTGTATGTTCCTTGTTTAGCACTGCTCTCTTCCAGTCTACTCCTAGGCCGAGGTGGATAGTTCATCCTTTCCGGCTACCCGTTTTCTTGTGGATTTTGTAGGAGGTCCTTTGGTTATTTTGTTATGTTCTAGCAGAGCTTCGGGCTTTAGTCTGCCCAGGCAGTCCCTTTTACAATATTTTTGTTTTCTTAATACAAATGCTTACTTACAAAAAAAAACACTTCTAAATAAATACAAGCCAATGAAATAAAGATAGGATTTTGAAATTACTTACTCTACACCACCAATTCTAATTTCACCTACTTTTAATTTTAAATTCCAAATTCCATTAATTCCATTGCAGAAAGTAATAAAAATTCAGGATGGGAAAGTCAAATGTTCACCAATGGGAATGAAGAGTAATTGGACACGTTACAACCTCCTTGGCAGGCTAATTCAGAAAGCATTTTTTTGACCTCCTCCACGACCAAATATATCTTCACATCTCAGTCATTTAATCATTCAGTAATCAACAGGGTAAACAACACAAGTCAAGGGTAATCCAAAATTTTCTCTTTCCAGCTGCTAAAAAGTGATTCTTGACTGGATCAAAATAACTCCATGCCTTCCACATTTCCCATCAAGTGAGAAGTGTATATGAACACATAACAGAGGACTATTATTTCAAGTAGTTATATGTCCTCATCATATAGTCCTCTGGGTAATGCTTTTCAACATCTGGGAAGCATTTACAGCTTTGGTTTCAGAGTATAGGTCACCGAAATCGGTATTTAGATTTAAATAGTTTCATTATAGATCATGTTTGGGAACTCTGTACAGGCCAGCTGTGAGTTTAGCAGATGAATAAATGAAAACCCTGCATCCTAGTGGATGGGAGATTGGAACTCTGGCGGTCCATATAGAATTCAATATAAAAAATGTATGTGAAGTAAAGGAATTGAGTTAACATTTCGTTTGGGATGGAATTCCATGATGAGTAATGTACAGTGGGAGCCAACATCCCAAATGAGTACAGAGTTCTGTTTAAAAAAATATGTAAAGATACGGAATCGAGCTGTAACGATTTGTGCTTTTTTAGGGACCCTTTGCTATTATTATATGAATCGTACATGAGGTAGAGATGGACCCAATATCCTGCTAATTCTGTTTAAGCTGATTGAGTATACCTCTTTCTATTTCTTTGTTCTGGCTAGCACGTACATATTTCTTTGTTCTTGCTGGGACGTACATATGACAGTTGTAGACCCTGCTTTGTTTGCCACCATAAAAAGATAAGCAAAGGAGTGACCATTGAGCATAAGATGCTCTTTCTGGCATGTCGGCACATGGCATCGTTTACAGTGAAAATCCCAGAATCAGCGCACTATACTTCCTCCATCACTCCCACTGTTGGTATTTGTTTTTGTTTAAATAATTAATTACATCAATCATATCGAGATTTTGCTGAAGCTGCACTGTTGTCGGCATTTGCCAGGACCTGCAGCAGCATCTCCGAGGGTCTCTGTGCGGAATCTCAGAAAATTAATTCTTCGAGATTCGGGTCCTTGACCAATTCCCCTTCCGCCTCTCATTTGAGATTTTACCCAGATGCCATGGAGCCTTAGAATCCGAGACCCCAAGCCAATCCATTGCGTATTTCGGAATACCTAAAAAGCCACAGAGCCTTAGAATCGAGAACCCATTTGCCAATCCATTAAGCCCAAATGCCATAAATTGTCAAAGTCGAGGACTGCAATAGGGTTGTGGTCAACCAGTTCATGTGTCTGAATATCCAAATGCCATAAGATCCAGAATCCAGATAGGAGCAACGTCGATTCGAATTCGAAGGCGTCATGGTTACTACAGCGATTCCCTCTTTAATCAGAGTCCCCTGGAGTCTCGTTATATTTTGGACCAGCATTCTTCTTAGCCTTTTATCTTTTGTGTCTTCAGACGATCATATATGGGCAGCCATACCTTTGGGCTCCAAGCTTTCTCCAGCCGAAAATCGCACTTGGGTTTCTTCTCCTGAGCGCACCTTTGCTATGGGCTTCTACGCTGCATCTGGTCAAGCTGATGAATACAGTGTTGGGATTTGGTTTAATTCGATACCCGCGGAAGCACGGACCATGATTTGGACTGCAGGGGAAGACCTGAAGGTACGCCTAAATGCAAGCTTGGAGCTAACAATGGATGGAAACCTGGTTTTATTTGACTATCTTCATGGAGTTCCGGCCTGGACAAGCAATACCAGCCATCGTGGTGTTGTTGGAGCGGTTTTGTGGGACAATGGGAACCTTGTACTCAGTGATAGCAGTCATAGAACTATCTGGGAAAGCTTTGAAACTCCTTCAGATACTCTGGTTCCTGGGCAGAGGCTTCATGTGGGCCAGACTCTCCGGGCTGCCTCAAGGAAATCGACTTCAAGTTATTACAATCTGCTTATGGAGAGGACAGGTAATCTTGTACTGAAATGGGAGAGCAATGTCAGTTATTGGGATAGTGGGACTGGATCCTTGCCTTCTGATTCTATACCCATAGGGGCAATGTTTGCTGGGGATGGAGCATTTGAGTTGTTTGATAGCAGAGGGAGAATAGCTTGGTATAGGTACAGTAATGACTATACAGATACTAAAGTGGTTTTGAGATATCTGAGGCTAGATGTTGATGGAAATCTCAGAATATATTCATGGATTCAAGAGTCCCAGTCATGGAAATCTGGATGGCAAGCTGTGGAGAATCAGTGTGATGTCTTTGCAACCTGTGGCCTTTATGGTGTCTGTAGTTTTAATTCTATGGGACCTGTTTGTGAATGCCCCTTTGAAGGCAGATCTGATGCAACAATGGAGTCTGATGATCCCGGCAACGGATGCAGAAAGTTGGTGTCTCTTGGTGTTTGCAAGGATGGAGGAGGAGTCACCATGCTTGCAATGAAGAGAACTGTTCTATATGGCCTTTATCCTCCTCATGATGTTCCTGTTAATACAAGCTCTGAGAAATGTAAAGAACAATGCTTGAATGATGATTATTGTGTTGCTGCAACGGCCATGAATGATGGGTCTGGACTATGTAAACTGAAGAGAACAGAGTTCATTAGTGGCTATACATATGGTTCTGTTGCAGCCGTGTCGTTCTTGAAGAAATGTCTTGTGCCAGAGGCAGTTCCTTCTCAGAGTATTCCACGTGGAACTGGTCAACCCAGTTTATCACCTTCATCTTCAAGTGCTTCTAATCTTTCACATGGCAGTGCCCCGGGAATATGCAGGGTTTGTCTTGTGGGTGCAAGCTTGGGCACTCTTGGGGCATTTATTGTTATAGAAGTTGGGGTTGGTTTGTGTATTTTCAAGAAACGTAGAAGAGGCAAAGCGCTTCAGTCTGGGAAACTTGCATTGCTGAACACCACCAATACAGGGACTCTCATCAGGCTGTCTTTTTCAGAAGTACAAGAGCTAACTAGGAATTTCAAGGAGAAGTTGGACTCTTCAGTTTACAAGGGGGTTCTTTCCAATAACAAAGCTGTGGCGATCAAGCAATTCAATATGGAGGTTGGAGAGAAGCATCTTAGGATGACACTGTCAACTCTGGGAAGCATCCACCATAGGAATTTGGTTCAATTGCAAGGTTTCTGCTGTGAGTCTAAGCATAGATTCCTGATTTACGAATACATAAGCAACGGTTCTCTTGCTCAATGGCTTTTTGGAGGCAGCACTAAGAAGCAAGCCAAACGCCTCACTTGGCAAAGGCGGTTGGGTATTGCCACTGGAATTGCTCGTGCTATATCTTATCTTCATTCTGAATGCAGGGAATGTATCCCTCATGGCAACTTGAAGCTTGAAAATGTCCTCCTAGATGATGATTTTACGGCCAAGGTTACAGATTTTGGTCTTGGAAAACTAAAAGCAGGTTCAATATCTTTCTCCTCCTCAGAATCGAACCCTGAACGGGATGTTTTCAGATTTGGGGAGATGCTACTGGAAATCATAACTGGCAAGAGGGAGAGGGATTCGAGGGATTCTTGTGAGTCTGAAGAGAAAAGCAATACTAATAGCAGCAGCAGCGTCTGTAGGTGGTCATGGGGGTGGGCATACCAGGAATATCAAATGGGTCACCTAGAGAGCATTGCTGACTGTAGAATGGAAGGCAATGTGGAGTGGAATGAAGTAGAGAGGGCCCTCAAAATTGCCCTCTGGTGCATGCAGGAACAATCATTCTCCAGGCCCTCCATGAACGAGGTGGTCAAAGTCCTGGATGGTACTCTACAGGTGGATCCTCCTCCTCCCATTTCCTCTTCTCCCCATGGGATCTGGACACTTCCTCACCATGACCATGGCCATGCTTCTTCCAGCAACCTGCCATGTGAAACACCAAAGGAATCGGATGGAGATAAGTACGCAGAGCTGGCTATGTGTGCCCTAACTCATTCTGGACGAGGGTCGTCACCACAGTAAGGAAAGCACAATTTCGGGAATAGTGAGATTCCATTCCAGCACTGGCTGGCTGGAAGCATGGATATTTAGCCATCACAGACTGCTCTGACAAAGATATCATACTCGTCTGGAAAGGGAAAGGATAATGACTGCTCTGGTGGAATTTTATCTGTCAATGCGTGTGGAATAAGGGTTTCACTCAGTCTGTCATTCATTCATGTCTCAGTTATTGATATCTCCCTCCCCTGGTTGCAGTAGCATTTATTGATGGCCCCTTCTTTCTGTCCCAGGAGGTGGCCCGAGGAGGGTAGGGCCACCCGAGCCTTCTTTTTCTTTACTCTCTGGTTCGCTTGTTGTGAGATACGTGGGGCACGAATCCTGTATTCAAAAACTTATAATTACACCCTCCCCTGGCTTCTTCTCTGCTTTGTAGTTGGCTGCATCAGCACCTCTTGTTGTAAGATAAGTGGGGCACCAATCCTGTCTTCTCTCCTTTCTAGTTGGCTGCATCAGCACCTCTTGTTGTAAGATAAGTGGGGCACCAATCCTGTCTTCTCTCCTTTCTAGTTGGCTGCATCAGCACCTCTTGTTGTAAGATAAGTGAGGCATCAATCCCGTCTTGCAAATTTTATAATGACACTCTCCCCTTGCTTTTTCATGGTGGGTATGTAATATCTATGGGCTGTGTCCCAAGAAAAGAGAAAAACAAGATATGAAATGATGAAGAAAATGCTTTATCATCAATAACCTGTCTTCTCTTCTGAATCACTGTTGTTTTTATTTATCATTATAATAACTTGTAAAGAAAATTATATCTATGAAGATTCAAGGTTTAAATGGAATAGGAGCTAGAGTACGGTATGATAGAGTATAATATTGTTATAAGTTTATCTTAAATATTAAGTATGATGTAATAAGTTAATAATGTAGTGCTTTTACTTTGTTTCCATGAACAAGTTGAAATAAAATACTCAGGGGACTTAGGGGTCGCAACAAACAATAGAGGATAATTGCTAGTAATGTGGAAAGGATTAGATCTCGCAATGTGGCAAAGATTAGATCTCGCTCTAGCTCTGAGGATAAAAAAAATCAAAGTGATAGGTGACTCCTTAATAGCAATAACAATGTTTTCTCCCATGTTTGTAAAATAAAAGGATAAAAAATCTGCTGTTGAGAATTGAACATCAATTAGCAAATTTCGAATAATATGAAATGTTTCATATCTTCCATCACCTTAATTCCATCGCCGACAGCTTGGCAAATTGCAAGGTTCATTTGAGTGAGGGCGAGTGCGAGACGGATGGGAGACCAACAAGTTACAATCCAATTCCATAACATATGATGGATAGAGCAGTTAATGCCTCCCTTGTCCGGGGTGAGGGTTGGAAAATGTGTGAAATTGTGGCAGAACAAATGGACAGATGTAATAAAGAAGGAATGTTTTTAATGCATGTTGTCCCTGAGGAATTCAAGGACATTCTCTCTGTTGGTTCACATCAGACATCGACTAATATTATAAGGAGAGAAACAATCCCATCACTTCAGCAAGGAATTGAGTCTGTAAATCGCATAACCACTTTAATGGTGAAATGATGGCCAATATCTTGATCACTGACGAATTGGTCGCTGGGGTGGTTCGGAAGAGCCATCAGATTGCAAGAAGATTTAATGGGTCTTTAGATCAAGGATTTGCATGAGATAATGGCATGAGCAGAGGCAAGGGAGGATGAGGAAAGTGTGGTTTATAAATTGATGTAGTTCCCTTTAGATTCAATTGTGGTAGTGAAAGGAGAGCGCTAGGTGAGAACAGTGTAAGAAGGGAAGGTGCAGTGATGGAGTCTCAACAATTATAGGATGAGAAACCCTCGATGGAAGATCTAGCTCGATGGAAAAGGGCTACTGAGTTTTTGTTTAAGCTGATTATGGGTAGGATGGATCTCCTCACCCATCGCGTTGAGTTCCTGGAGAAAGATAGGGCAACAAATGTCAAGCGTACGAACGCTAAGTTTGAAGCCGCAGAAGCCACGCTAGAAGGACGAGTTGTGAAGTTGGAGATGGACCTTTTGTTCGCTAACTCAGATTTGATAAGTGATAGCATGTTTAGAGAGGTGTACGGGATTATTGTAGGGCTACTAGACGTGGTCATCGCTCAGCTGCAGACACAGGCAGGGGTGGTAGATGCAGAAGTCAGGCTGAGCGGGCAGAAAAATGAAGAATGTGAGGAAGTTGGGAAGTCCAATTAGCTTACTACTTGTTACATGTTATTGTGTTTATATTAGGTGTTTCTAAAAATCTATGGAAATTTCTTTGTTGAAGATTGGTAAAAGGAAGAAACTAGAAATCTAGATGTATTAGGACTTGGAAATATATTCTCAAACCATTGCTAGCTTTGTTGAAATTTTGTAAATCCAATTCTGGCCTTGTAAATTTAAATTTTGAATTTAAAAATCATACCCTTTCTGTTTAAAAATAATAACAATTTAGTGTTTTTACATTCTCTATTCCATATTACTTTATTTTTATGGAATGAATAAAATTTAAAAACAATGAAACAATTATTAACTTCCTCTATTTTAGAGTATTATATCACTGCTTTTACATTCTTTCCCTTAAATATTATCTTATTTTTATCCTGTGTAAAAGAAAAAGTAATTAAAAAATTATTATGGTTAATATTTCTCTAGAATTTTTAAGAGGTACTGAATTAATCACTTACTGTTTTTACATTTTTATATTCTATCAATTGAATATTAAGATATAAAAGTAATAAAATAATTTTTAACGCATGATGCTTAATACTTATCTGCAATTTACTAACTTCTATCTTTGATTAAATTTCCTTGCTTTATCATACATGGTTTTGAAAACTCTTATTAATCGCTAGCTGATTTCCACTCCTTGTGAAAGTGAGGGTGAAGAATAAAAGTGGTTGGCAGTAAGTGGAAAGTTGAACAAAAGACGTAAGTGTACTTGTTGTACATAAAGTTTATTGTGGCAAATTTATTATCCATGAGGCATTGTACAGTCACGGATCCACTTCACTGAAAAGAAACGTCACGGATCCACTTGAGCATATATTGATGTTGACACATTCAGAAATCCAATTGGTGGGAAAGGATCACGAGATCACACAAAACAGGTGAAAAATTTTAACCAAAAAAAGGTCCTGGACGGTTAGATGGTAGTGACTAGAATACTTATATTGGGTCAATTTATTATCCATGACAAAGAATAATGTCACGAGATTTCAACTATTGATCTCTGCAATTTTCAGAATTTCAGTTTACAGTAAAAACAACACATGATTACTGTGTGTTTTACATGAGAAAAATCCCAAAAGATTGAAGTGGTACAAAATAGATAAGTGAGATAATAAAAAAATTAGATTTTCGTGAGGTTTTAAGGGAAGATTTGAATTAAGAGATATTCAGCAAAAAATGTTGGAGTCACGATTGCTGTTACACCAAAACCTGCAGGTGTTAGTAAACAGACACATCGCTAGTGTTAAGTACATTCCATGAAACACACAACAGTGTTGACCTTCTACACTGCCATTAACGGGGAGCCAACCATCTTCCCCCAATGCGAGCTCAGTGTGTTTCGAACTCAAGACCTCTAGCTCCGATACCACTTGTTGGAGTCACGATTGCCGTTACACTAAAACCCGCAGGTGTTAGTGAACAGACACGTTGCTACTGTTAAGCACATGCCACGAAACACACGAGAACGTTGACCTTTTACACCGCCATTAACAGGGAGCCAACAAAAAAAATTACTCTTAGTTCGCTTGCAAACAATAAGACTATGACTATTCATTATATGAATATAGTTTTGACAAAGATTCAATTGAGTGTATTATGATAAACTTTATTCATCATATATTTTTATCAATGTTAAAATTAGTGATTGTTTGTAAAAGTGCAAAAAGACATAAACAAAAAATAGAAAATTTAGAAAGATTATTTTGAAAAACTAAATCAATCACTCAATATAAAAATTCTTATTTGTAAGATCGAAATTGTGAAAACATAAAGTACAAATAGATGTAAAGTCACACCACGGAAAATTTAGAAAGATTATTTTGGAAAACTAAATCAATCACTCAATATAAAAATTCTTATTTGTAAGATCGAAATTGTGAAAACATAAAGTACAAATAGATGTAAAGTCACACCACGGAACGCAATACATATATGAGTAAGCTTTGTATACACATAAATCAATAATTATGTTCTCCCTATACATAAAACACACGGAATTACCCTGTGAAATTTTGAGCATATAAATAAAAATGTAATCAAAGTTAATCATTGTGTGAAATTTTGAATATACAAATAAGTGAATCAAAATTTTTCATTATGTTTTTTCCTCTATATTTTTCTACTCACGTTTTACAATGGTATAAAAAGAAATGAATTGATTTGAGAGACCCTTAGTTGTAAGAGACAGATTACAATAAAATACTTTAAGAAAATTGATATCAAAGATCCTAATGATTTTAAAGACAAGAATTTAGTAAAAACGAATGGATTAAGGTATATTTTAGGTTATTTTAAGTTATGTAATATAGTTTTATTAGAGATTTTATAGATTTTTTTTAATTTTTTTCTCTTAAAATTAATTAATGTATATTCATCTTATAATAACTAAAATGAAAATATCTTCATAATTTAAATATTTCAAATTAAAATGAAAAGAAATATTACTAAAAAAATAAACCAAATAGTCTAAGTTAGTGTGTTAGATCTTCAAGTAGATTTTTGTTTTAACATAAATGAATTTTTTTTCTTTAAGATAACTGTCTCTAATCATGTTTTGGAGTAAATAACATTGTGTTATCAATCTCACTTAGATGTCACATATAAGCTTTAGGTAGTTGTAGTTAACCCGCAACCGATTCGCTATGACACATATAAATATTTGTAGTCATGTTATGAATAAAGTATATATAAATAATGATTAATTAGCTAGTAATTAGTATTGAAGGGGAGTGTCTCTAAGGACATGATTGTTTGTGAAGGGGCACCTGCCTAGGTATATAAATAGGCCCTCACCCTCATTTGTAACATCATCTCATATCTCACTTGTATTCAAATATTTTTATATATAGTTACTTGTCCTAAGATGGATGTCTTTGTCTTCAAAGTGTTCTGAAGATTATTGTGAAGTACAAACTTTGTTTGTTACAAGCTCACCTTTAATTTGACTCTGAATGTTGTGCAAGATTTCACGAAGTTGGAAATAATCACAAAATTTCTCCAATATGTTGTCATACTCGCATACAAGGGGCTTCTCGTTCATATATACTCCTATATCTATACACTCTCGTACAAAGAAATTGTATAGTTTCTCCACTCAACTTCTCTGCCACTAATCATCCCCATTACTCAAACTAGAAGTGATGAGTACCTATTTTTCTATGCATTTTCCATTGAAAACATGACTCTTGACAAGATTCCATTTCTGATCATCCCATCTAGGACGAACATGATGACCATTTCCAAGCTTCAATAATGGGGGTTTGAGTACCCTGCCTGTAGCCTCAGTCATATCGACAACCATGGTTATTTGAAATTGTTGGGTAAGATGGCTCATGCATAAACCAAAACAAAACATGAAATTAAAATGAAGAGCTTTGTAATGGAAAAACATATTAAACATACCCACTAGGATCATCTTGTTTAGCCATGATGTCATCGACCATTTCCACTCATTTTTCCAATGGCGAGCATCTCAGTGCCCTTGTAAGTTCTATATAGCGGGAACTACTATAGTGAACTCTTTGAAAATCATAGAGCTCACATTCTAAAGGAACATAATGTGGTTTTCTTGGATTTCTGCTCACATTCACACAAGGCCATAGTTTGAAGTGGAAATCAAGTCCATATTTCTACTTGAAGTAATGTACGAAACCCACCATGGGAATTTCAGAAGATATATCTCTAGTTGCCTGGCTACTAAGCCTATGAACCTTATATATATCACAAGTACACCCATGGGTGGTTGTGATTTTCAAGCCACATAGATGTATCTACACATCGTGAATGCCTTTCATAGATAAATGTTCAAACTCAATACAGGAAATGGTTTCTTGAATATAATCTACAAGGCCATTGTTTCGATACAAAGGTGCAATAGAGATTCCAAGATGCAAATCCAATCCTCGAGACATTACCCCGAGGCTCTGGAAAAAACCCCTCGATGCGAATATTCCACTGCCAATGTTCCGCTCATTCATCTATGCCTATTGTGAATAAAATCCTTTGCCATCCCTATAAAATCATTGGCTACAAAAATTCTTCTTATTCTATTGCCATGGATTGCAGAAAATTTTAGTCATTCTCTTCCTTTGTAAGGTACCTTCCATCAAACTAACCGCCTAATTGGATAACCACTATGTTCTCCATCTCTAATTTCATCTTGGGTCTTTCTAGTAACTTGACTATAAACTACCCTTGGGGTAATGGCATGGAACTGTAAATGCACCCATGAGGACCATGAAAATGGGGAAGGTGAGGGTGGGTCCATTTCCTAGGGGTCGACTTCAGTGGAGACTCAAACCATGTACCTAGCGAAGGGGATGGCGATGGAATAACTGGGAAAAATGGCTCATGTAAAACCCTTTCCACGTGTCAGGGTTTTACTTGATGGAGGAGGAAAAAAATAAAGTGTTGGGATTCGTTGGGCTAAAAAGTGTCTTCCCAACCCAACCCCGTAGAGAAAACACCTTTGGTGTAATTAAGTATAATGAAAGGATTATAAAAATGTTACTGAAATAGCGTTAAAAAAATGATTACATGTATATGTATATAGATGGACATAAGAAATTTACATCGAAAACTCAAAACTAGAAAACAAGTCTTTGTGTGAATGAATAAGTTTCCATTAACCTTGGTCAATCCAACAAAATTGGAAAAGTTAGGCCAGCAATGACCACTTAGGCATTTAATAATGAAGTTCTTCAAGTCTTTGAATAAACTTTATCACATCAAAAAAACATGGGAAAATACCATGGCCTTGTAAACCATGGATAATAACCCATTAAGATTATATTGAATAATCTAAGACCAAGTCAAGAGTAATCTATCCTTTAAACTTGACTTGGGGTAAACACATATCCCCTCAAATTTTTCTAATTAAGTGTATGGGAATACAACATGCTACATATCACTTAAGTCTATGTTTAGACTTTATATCAATGAACCATTAAATTAGGAGTACGCATACTTAAACCAGTGGAAATATGCCACTTATATATGTTGTTAAATCCAACACCATAAGATAAATGTTTATGATTGTATACCTAATCATGTGATGCTTGAAGCATTTACCTCCTTCCACATCACTTTTGAGTATAATTACCCAGTACTTCTCAAATACTTATCTTACTATTGTATGCTCTAGCAAATTATGCTTGAAGCAACTACCTATTTCTTTACTTGCATCCTTCTCTACTCCAAATACATTGAGACAAATCAAGCAATGTTGGTTTTCAAGCCTCTGTGGTAATTATTTGTAGCTTCATGTTCCGGATTATCCACAGTTCTCATTTCAGTCTGTCGACGTTTCGAACCCCAACGGGGGTCCATCATCAGGATGCTTCGGAATGATAGAAAGAATTGAATGAAAGATGACGTTTCGAACCCCAACGGGGGTCCATCATATTTCATTCAATTCTTTCTATCATTCCGAAGCATCCTGATGATGGACCCCCGTTGGGGTTCGAAACGTCGACAGACTGAAATGAGAACTGTGGATAATTCGAAACATGAAGCTACAAATCAAGCAATCTTTAACTAACTATTTGTTCAACCATTTCCTCTTGTACTTGTTGGGTATGTGTTATATTCTTTGCATGACTAGCCCCATACATGATTTGTATGTGCCAAACATAGCAAGGGGGTGGAGTCTCTGAAAAGAAATTTGGCATCTTTTTGCTTCTATTTTTAGCAGTTTTCGACACATGGTTTTCAGTTTTCGCAGTTTTGTATTGTGTGGTAGTTTAAGCCATGGTTTTATAATTTTAGTTAAGGAATTGTGGCTGTTATCTAATCTAGGTTAATGAATTGGGGGTTTTGGATTTTGTGGATCATATATACTGTATTGTAAGCAATGAAGTTAATTGATGATAAAAAATTAGAGGTGCGACTCTAAACAATTAGCTGGCTTTTCCAGTTTGGGTCTCCAAAGTAAATCTCTGATAATATGTGATTGGCATTGTTTTACTTTTATGTTTATTAAGGATATGTATATCTATTGGATTATAGTTTAAAGTTTAAAACTTACATTTGGTATCAGAGAAAAAATTAACTTGAAGGGAATGCCTTTATGGCTAAGGGTTTGGTTATCTTGAGTTCATGATAAACCTTGTTGAAGTGGGAGATTCGTGGTGGCAATTCTTGTGTTGGAAAAAAATGGCGAGTAGTTTGAAAATATAGATTTAGGAATTTAATGGGAAAGGTTTTGAGCTATAGAAGATCAAGATGGAAGATACTTTTCAAACAAAGATTAGTTGATCATTATGGATCCATGTACCACACCAACGAGGATGTTGATAGAAGATTAGGCCAATTTGGATCAGAAGGAAAATAGCACAATAAATGTGTGTCTCTTAGATTTAATATTATTGAATGTTTTTTGGAAGGCTAGAATGAAGCAATTATGGAACAAGTTAGGGGATATATATGAGTCTAAGTTTATGGTGACCAAATTGTTCTTGTATAAGAAGTTGTACAACTTGAAGATGAACAAGGAGACTTGGTGATAAACCATCTAAACATCTTCAATGTTGTGGTAAGTAGTGAATGTCTATTAATATTACGATTTTTTATGAACATAATTATATCAATTTTTTGCACTCTTTGCTATACATGTGCGATAGTTTGGTTGTAGCCATAGTAGTAATGTGACTACTTTAAGTTTTGATGAAGTGGTCTCATTCCTTTTGTTTGAGGAGATGAGGTAGAAAAACGTGGAAATTCAAAGTACATATGGCTTTCCTATAAGAGGATGTTCACAAGATAGAAATAAGAATCATTCCTCAAGTAGGAGATCTAAATTTAGAGGTGAATCTAAATCTCTAGGAAAATTTGTAAAGAGATGTTGGAAATGTTGAATAAAAGGCCATTTCAAAAATAATTGTAAGTCAAAAAGCATTGATATAGGGATGGGATCTAATGATGGTCCCTCCAAAGAAGAGAATACATTCTAAGAGGAAGGAGAAGATGTGTACTTGGCTTCTTCAAGCACATGTGTAGATCATGGCATGTGGTTGATCGAATTAGGTGCCTCCTTTATATGTTTCCCACAAGAAGTGATTTTGCAAATTGAAAGAGATAATGGAGGTGACATTTTCCTTGTAGATGACTCGATAGAAAAGATCACTAGACAAGAACAAGTGAAATTGATGCTTAAGCATAGAAGGGCTATAAAAATCCTTGATGTTCTACACATTCTAGGGTTGGATAATATATAGGTAGGATGAATGATGTAGGTGTAACTACTATGTTTGAAAATGAAACTTCCATGATGGTTATATGAGAAATGGTATGGTTGAGAGGAGTTTCAACTTGTACAAGAAGTTCGGACGCATTATTGTTGATGGGTGTAATAACTCCATTATTCCTGAGGATGGAGATGAAAAAGTAAAAACTCTGTTGTCTTTGGAGAAAGGATGATATTGTGGCATCAAAGAATAAGACATATTGGAGAGAAAGGCCTTGGAGCACCACAAAATAAATGTATGGTTAAAGGTATGTTTGATTGCATTGCAGATCTTGATTTCTACGAGCACTATATTTATGGTAAATAGAATTGGGTAAGATTCTCAACAAGTGCTATAATGGTTAAGGGAATTTTAGAGTTAGCACATAGTGATGTTCTTGGACTTAATCTTGTTCCTATATGCTGACATAATTTTAAGATCTAGAGATTATTTCCTAATAGATCCCAAAGTCCACAAATTTTGAAATTTGTTTAAACTATGTTTTCATGAAAAACCCAAGTATGGATGCTAATAGGGTAGGAAACATGGACTTATGTATCTAAAGTATAATGTGGAAGATGATGTGTCACTAATGATGTGGTAGTTTGGAAAAGGTTGATGCTAATGTGGCATGCTAAAGTGGTGTGTCAACATGGTGTGATTACATCATGATTACATGGTAGGGAATGATGTGGAGGTAACAAAATGGGGTCCGAATTTGGAAATACAATTTTTTAAGGAAAATGGAATTTTAAGATTTTCTAGATCTAGACGTGGTTGACAGAATCCAAGTCAAACTATGTTAGTTAATGCTACCATGGAGAGTTTCCCATCTTTCGACAAGTCCATATATCTAGAATCTGACTTTTCTGAAAAGTGGTTAATTTTGGTTTTTCCATATTTGGATGTGCTTGATGGAAAGTGGGTTGAAATTTGTCAATTTCCACTCCCATAAGATAATTCACATCTTATGCCAAAAATCAGATACAAAGTTTGTCAATATTGAAATATTACTTTTGAAAAATTGGCTTGATAAGTTTTCCCAAATATAGACTTGTTAAATGTTGATTTTTTCAAGATATTCCCATTATCTAACAAAAATTGAATTTGGAGTATATCAATCCGAAAATCCATACTATTTGGAACTATAAATTTATTTTTCCATATTCATATCAACCACATGTCATATAAGGCATAATGCATTGGTGATATGTGTACGTATTTCCACATGTGAGCTACCTCTGTGGCATAGTATCGTGAAATCTCTGAGGTCCATAACTTTGTATCCATAACTCAAATTTAGATAAAAATTATATCATTGGAAATATTTCAATGAGCAAAATATGACAGTGATCTCATAAAATAATTTTATAATGGTTAAAAGAAGAAGAATTTTGATAACCCATCTCCTTAGGGTATATTAAAACATTTGGAATTTAAACAAAATAATGAAACCATGCCTAAAAATTACAGATCAAAGTTTGTATATTTGAAAATTTTAAATTTTAATAGATTGAGTGTGTTACAATTTATAATATCCCATCTGATATCCACTTGCCTAAATAACTCTGCAATGATTCCATCCGTGATTTTCTTCTTCTCATCTTGAGAATTCACCTCTAGAGCCTCATGTAGAGGTCTACACTAAACCCACACAACCTTTCTTCTTCATTCGTGTGCAAGATTGTCCTCAACGACCACATGTACTCTCTCTCTCTCTCTCAATTTTCTTTCTTCCGTACTAAAAAAATCACGCCTCAAGGATGGAAACTAAGGGGGCTACTTGCTTGTTCTACATGTTTACATCCTCTTTTATCCAAGCCACCTCTCCATACCTCCATATTTGTGGGAGGGTGGATTCCTAGCTACCGAGTTCCCTCATTAGTTGATATTTGGAAAAATAAAAAGGAGGGAATAGATTTCAAATTAAAATTAAGAAACATGGCTTGTGGGGCACATAATATACAGTGATAGGGTGATCTATTAAGAAACCCCATGGTGAAAAGGTCATCGATTCAAAACTTTGAGGGAAAAAATCTAGTCATACTAAGGGATGGTGTGGGCTAAGATGGATGCAATCCTTGGGTTATTTTTATGGATTGAATATCCTTGGGTTGTAGCTACTTAAGCCACATATTAGGCGTGCCAATAATCTTAGGACTCACATTGCCTAAGAAACAAAAAAAAATTGGCCAACATGAATCTCAATGAGGGTTATCAGCCTAGTAGGCAAGGAAATCCAATAGCCCCCTCATCGATTCTCACTCATGGTTTCATGGCCAATACATGTGCTTCGCCCTTTAGTTAATTGTTCATCAATTTTTTCTTTAATAGAAAAAATACACTTACATCAATTATAATTTCTCTTTTTGAATCTTTAAATTATTTACATTACAGCTACTGCCAACACCAAGACATAAATATAGTTACATAATGGGAAAAATGGGGTGTTACATTTCTTCAATTAATGCATTGAATCATTTTTCACTATATTATCACCAAAAACAATGCACCCTATTATGAAAAATTATATCATTGTTATAATCAATAAAAATACTTGTGTTAAATCATTTTAATTTTTCATTTTGTCTCACTAAAATCAATGCATTGTATTTTTTTCATTAAGTCATTATTGAAATAAATGCAATTAATTCTTGCAAATAAATTTTCATTGTATAGTATATGAAATAAATACACTCTACTATTTTGAGTTATATCATAGTTTTTTTGTTTGCTAGTGGGTCTGTGACTTGCAAGACTAGCACATGGTTTAAGAAACCTCAATTGAGGGGCATCTCAATTGTCAAAATTACCTAGCGATCACACTTGGCCTAGGCCACACCAACCCTTAACATGGATGTATATTTTTGGTATCTCCTCCCAATTACCATAAGATTCAAACCTTGGCTACCTTATAGAAAACCCTTGAAGTCCAAGTGTGCTAGCAAGATTTGACTTGTGTTATGCCATTGTTGAAATCATTGCAACTCCCTTATTGCTTTAAGTCATTTTTTTTTCAATAACACCAATATGCCCTATTGCATTATGTGATATCATTGCTGAAATGAATGTAGGCCTTAATGGTTTATATTGCATTCTTTCTTTGTTTCCATGGTTGGAACATATCCATAGTGTGAGGTTCTCTCTCGTAAGCTTTGAAACTAGGATCAATTCTGATTACATATTAAATCATAATTATGTATCTTAAAAGGAATTTCATCCTCTTCATATTGAACTATTATCTTAATAATATATTTATTCCCAACATACTTGTTATTTTACATTTGAAACAATTTGATAACAAATAATATGATATGGTAGGTCATGAAAAAAGCATAAGATGGTGTAGTTTTAAAATATATATTTGAATGAATGAAACATAATAATTTACAGAAATGAGAAATAACAATAATTATAGGTGAATGAAGAGATAACCATAACCTTGACTACTTTTTTCATATTAGACTCATTAAAATGTGCTCTTATATATTCATATGATATATAATAAATATGTAAGTGTGAATTTTGAAGTCCCAAAAATCAAATAGAATCATAGGAAATAAAATATTTGGAGATTTATTTGTGTGAGAATGATTTGTAAATTGTTGTGGATATTCCACTAGATAACTCCTCACAATATATCTATGAAAATAAACTTAAATCTATACTATGAAGAGTTAATTCCTTCTAGAGTCCAGATTTGCTATTACTATTTTGTTATGCATGCAATAGAAAATATGTAGAAAATAGAGAACAAGTAAATATAATCACTCACAAACCATAATGAACACCAAGATATTCTCTGGGAAACCCTTACAGGAGAACACCTAGTTGGAAGGTGAGGCTACTCTACTCTCTTTTGTTTGGAATGGAAATGCAAGTACAAAGGAGAAACCACTCTCTATGGATTTGAAGGAGACCTATGGCCCATGGGCTACTACAAAATAAAAATCTCCTATGTTTTGATATCTCTCTATCCATGCTTAGCTACTCTACTCTATTATAGAAAAAAAAATGCAATCAAAATAGGATGGAACCCATGTTATGCCTAATGGTGCATGATAACATAGCTTGATATCCAAATAAGGGTTAGATTTTACGCATTCAACCATCAACATTAGTTACAAATCAAATATTTTAGAGTCTTCTTCAGAGTCCCCATGTGGTTATCCCATTTTCCATGAGTAATGAGGGCTAACATAACAACCACTTGAATAATGGTGCTCAAACATGACAGGTCAAATTCCGAAGACATAACTTTTGCATTCGAACTCTAGTTCACATGATTCTTGCATCATTGGAAAAAAATTTGAGTGTAGATAGTGGTATGGGTTCCAACAATTATGAAATATATTTTTACCCCCTAAAAACATCATTTAAGGCCTCAAACTAGCCCCAAAAGGTTTCAAATCCCAATTCTCCAAATTCCATCATGAAAATAAAACTACTAATGTAAGTTGATTCCCTCAATTTTACCACTCGAAAAGCATCAAGATGGATGGAAAATAATATAATGATACTATCCATACCATACTGCCTCATTTTTGGAGGATTTTGGTTCCCAAAAGTGGTTACCAAATGAGGTGAGGAAAGTTTTCCTTTTCTTCTCCTTGGAGTACCATTTAGCCTTGCCTTGAATTTGTGCTTTCAACCTAAACCTCCAAAGGTCATGCTACTCCTATCTTGTAGTTTTGGAACTCTTCTACAAAACTATATAATCTATCAACTCTACCTAAGAATTTGGTGCTAATTCCTTTATGGAATGTATGAAATGCTCCTCTTCCTAATCTAACATGGAATGGTCATAGTGTTTTAGGTTTTCCACATTCACCATAGAGTAAATATGCATGTATAGGGGAAGAATAAGTGTATATGATTATATCCACCTTTAATAGTATCTTAAAAGTGCCATATCATAGATCCTTGATTTTATTATAAGGACCCCACTAGCCTCTTATTATCCAACTGTAACCATATATGTCTCCCACTCTAAATGACCTATCTATCCCGTGTTGATAATTTTTGGCCTTATATTTTTCCTGTGACTTCTTTAGCACCTCCTATACATAAATTGATCTACTTGATCTCCTCAACATATTTTTTTCTCCTAAATAATCCATTGAGAGATCTTCCCTCACTCATTTTTGTTTCCCATATACAATATCTAAAAGTGAAGGTGGAAAATATCCACACCAAGTTTCGAATGCTGACTTACTAGTTGAAGTGTTGATTTCTTTATTGGAGGGGTGCTATATGTAAACAATATTTTCATTCCATATGTTTGAATGCTTATGATTGTAACCTCTCAAAAGCTATACTAAATCTCTATTGACTATGTAACACCCTCCTACCACATCTACCCAAGTAACCAACAAACCAAGGTAAACATTTGATGAAGAGTTACTATGATATGATTCAACTCCCTATGTAGTAGTTAAGAAAGTGGAACCAATGGAACACATACAACCTGCCCTTCTACACATGCAACTAAACCCCCAAGAGCCATCCAACCCATCCAGGTGACCAACCCCTGAGGCAAACTAACTTTTTGCTGCATTAAAGCCTCAATCACTCCCTTCACATGGGCATGCATGCGACTAGGACCCTCCAGTAACTCCCACAACAAGGCATGTGTGTGACTGGGGACTTTTCCAAGTAGTTCTATGCCAATGAATCCATATTCCATGCCACTTTTTCGGGGCTATGACTCAGGCCACTTCCCAAAACTCTATGAAACTTCCAAAAATGAAAAATAAGATTGAAAAAATGATATAGATGCAAATACTTGAACAAGGGTTTGATTGGACCCCTATTAGCCATGACAGACATTTCATCAAACATGTCACAAATATGCATCCTACAGGTTTAAACCACTGATTTGAGCACAAGGGTCTCATATTTATCTGAGAATCGCTAAGAATCATTGACACCTTACCACGTTAGTTGCATTATCATCTATTAAGCCACATATTCATCGTACATTAAGTGATTAACCAAAACATGATGAGAGTGATACATTTTCATTGTCATAAAAATCATTCATAACCAGCATATAAACAATAGAAATATCAAGGATATAACAACCATATAAGCCACATATAAACAAGTATATTTACTCATAAAATACCAAGGAGAAAGAGATATCTTATTGATGATTGCATAATCTGACCAGGTATGGGACTTCCACTAACCACCCAATTGCAGACTAGGATAAACCAAATCTTTCTTTTAACTAGTCACCCTCGTGCCATATTCTAAGCATGAATGTGGGATATCATGAAACACATAAAGCACAACCAAACTAGGGCTTCCAGAGGCCAACCACCTCAACCCTCAACGAGTGGTTCCACCTCACGGTCGGACATCACTAAGCATCACCATATGGGTCTCTACCTTAGTTGTCTAGGGCTCTAGAGAATTTGTTTCAACTCGAATTCCAAGACTAGTAACCCAACCCATAGCTGCCATCGGGCTTCCATAGCGTTTTTCCAACCAAGGCTTGAGGGATTAGTAACTCAACCCACCAAGGGATTCTAAAGCGTTTTTCCAATTAAGGCTCCAGAAACTAATAACTCAACCCACAACCATAAGGAACATGAGCACCAACTAGAAACAAAGGTAAACCCATAACACCATGGCTCTCCGGGAAATGGAAAGGCTAGAAAAAAACCACTGTCAATCTAGCCAATCCTCCATGCTAATGACATATCATAACCAAGAAACCACATGCATGTGCCATGCATCCCAAAACTAGCAAGGAAATCATACATGAAACTCGGTACCTACAAAGAAAATCTGATGTACCTATTGATCCCGATGTGCTCTTGTGCTTTCCTGGTTTTCCTTCTCCTTCTTTCTCCAAATCCCAAGGATGCCACACTCCTCCAAGAGTGCTCCAAGAAAACTCTTTGTCGAAGAGTATGAGAGAGAGAATAGAATGATAGCTCCAAAACTGAACTAACAAAAGTCTAACACTGACAAAATCTTGCCAACTAATCCTTATAAGAATTTTTATTAATGAGGCCTCTATTTTCTTCATTTTCCATTATTTTCCTTCAACTTCCTCCTCACATGCAACCTGTGACCTTTCACCTTCCTTTTCTCCTAATTTCCATTATTTTCATAAATAAAATGCCAATTAATGCCATTTTTCCTTTACAAAGCCTTTTCCATTACCTTTGCCATTTCCCTTTAGCCATAATAACCGAAATGAACACCCACACAAGGATGTTTTTTTCCACCATTCAACTTAGAATACATGTCCTGTGACCTTGGTCTTATTTTATATTTACATGGATTTTTACCAGGGTTGTTACAAACCCCCACCCTTGGGGGAACAATGTCATCAGTGTTCAATGACACCTACAAACCAGAAAACCACTGAAAACAAAGCATACTACATATGGAGCTTTATAACACAAATCATTTCAGTATTTATAATGACCTCTTGCTAAAAACATAACAACATACCACTTATTGGAGCTTTATAACACAACTCATTACGGTAATTACAACAACAACCAAATATACTCATGCACATTTGCTTCAACCAACAAATAAAGGATACGATGCTTACATCAAAAACAAGGGAATCCAGAGGCTCACACCTCCACCCTCAAAGTAGTACCAGGGTTCACCTCCTTCCCAGGAAGTCCATAATCCACTACCAAAGTCAAAGTCCACATCTAATGCCTAGTGCTACAATCTTGTGCTACCGTACCCTCAGTGAAAAATTACCAACTCAATGTTCCAGAGAACACTCCCAATGTGCATCTGATTCCATACGGAAATGCTAATGACAAAAGGAAATCCATTCCCTAGCCTTCCCTCCTCTGTTACACAATCCCTCTGGCAATCTGGTCATACCCTTTTGTGCATTCACACACCTTCCAGGTTCTACTGTCACCCCTATCCCAGGCAGTCCATCCCCTGGGAAGGTTTCCTTGCATCAGAAGGCCCAAAAACCAAGGCATATCCCTACCTAAAAGCCATCATACCGGTCACAACATGCTCATAGAAATTAATGGACACTATTAGGTATCAATGTCCCACAATGGCCCTGCTCCTGAAGTGCTTTACTAACATATTGCTGCTTATTCCAATTCCTTTCACTGTTGACGTTGCTAATTCTTGCAGTTGGTTTCAACCATCCCAAACAAGGCATTGCATGCTTTCATGTACCAAGCACATAATTTCCATTAGATTCAAAATAAATTGAAATAAAGTAAAATTATACCTCATTGGTGGCCAGTCAATAAATTACACCTACAATTTTGTTCACTTCATGTCAAAATAAGTCAAATTAGTTGTTTGATTAAATTAACATGTACAAACATATCACATCTGGTTAGTTCAAAACTCAACCATCATAAATCAAGAATCATAAATCACATGTAACCATCATAAACCAAAATCATAGGTTGTATGTATAATAAAAATATGAAATAAAATACTGATACTTAGCCTTCAATCGGTCCTTCACTTCTACCTTTATCCTTTCCGTACACACACCAGATTTAGTTGCCATACCCGGCAAGCACCCAATTCCTTTGATTCTCTTCAATCACGTAGACATACACACAATGTACACCACAACATGTACATCCACACATAACATACAACAACACATAATACATACACCTACACCCCATGTACAACGCAACACATACACCTATACCTGATGTACAACACCACACAATACATGTACTTACACTAGATGTACAACACAACACAATACATGTACTACACAGAGTACAGTACAACAAATACACATGTCATGATACCACTACTACACAATGAACATACATAGTACCACAAGTACACAAAAAAACATGTAAAACATGCACATAATGCCACATGTGCACAACACAACATGTACGACATGCACACAATACCACATGTACATAGTACCACCTGTACACAACACCACCTGCACAATGTGTACACAACACCACATGTACATGACACCATCTACACAATGTGTACACATGCCACATGTACAGCGAACCACCTATACAACGTGTACATAATACCACATGTACACAAGACGACATGTACATAGCACCACATGCATGACATGTACACAATACCACTTGCACACTCCACCACATGAACAACATGTACACAACACCACCTGCACACAATTCCACATATACAATCATTCACACACCACTATGTGTACATAACATCACATGTACAACATGCACACGACACCATATATACATAGCATTGCATATACAACATGCACATGACACCATATGTACATAGCACCGCATATCCAACATGCACACAACAACATATGCACACAACACCTCATATCCATCATGTGCATAGTATAATATGTACATAACACCGCATATCCAACATGCACATAACACCATCTATACCCAACATCGCATATGGAATATACACACAACACCATATATACAACAGGCACACAACACCATAGGTACAATCATTGAATATACAATACGCATAACTTATACACAATAATAGCACTGCACATCCAAAACCACATTGTCTCTACCAAGAAAACTTGCTTCTAGTGTCTTATCCATTCTTATCCTAGCATGCCACAAAGCACACTGCTTTCATTTCGCTGATGTATCCCTGAACATAGCCTATCCATAATATAAAAATAGACATAGTATAAACACATAATATAAACTCATATCCACATGTTACTAAACTCATACATTTTTCAGGGCTACTCTTCCCACTTGATTCCTCATAAGACTTGGAACCTCTTCATGCCATTCACCTGCATAACCAATAATTCCTCCACAAAAAAGATCCTTGTCAACCTTGTCGGATAGTGACGTAGATACATACATACATATACATAAACATTGGAAAAAAACAATCATGACCATGTCAGTCAATGACATACATACATACATATATACATATAAATATTAGCATTAAACAATAATAATCCATGACGACCCTGTTGAACACGACATACATACATACATGTATACATATATAAACATCAGCATAATCATGATCACAACATAATTACCAAATATCATAAGGTTAAGGTTAAGAGAACTCCCTTTATCCATGCACAACATGCAAAACATTGAGAACAACAGTTCCCAACATAGCCAAGGAATCTGATGCCTCAAATCCGTTTACCTTACCTTTCCTGATTACCTTTCTCATGACTGTACTGCCACTATACATTTACACCAATGGACCGAACCAATCCAACCGATTGTCATATTCTTACCTTCAACTGCCCTTAATCATGCACCGATCTTCATTTAGGTCCTACATTTCCTATTAGGTTTCATTCAACTCTCCCTAAGTTCCATTGATTTTCCTCTTTCCCAACCAATTCCCAAGAACCTCAAAACATAAAAGGAAAGAACAAACACAAATAAGAACAAAACCATGAAAACCAATTTAACAATACGATATTGTAAACAAAGTGGTATGGCCATACACTAGACATAAACAAAGCCGCAAATCAAGTGCAACAAATCAAAAAATACCAAAAGCACAAAGCACCAAAATTAAAAGACTCTTAATAGACACCGTGACTCAATACCATGGTTCCCAAGCTTCCAAGGGAAAGCTCAACCCGAGGCTTCTTCAAGATTTCATGGAAATTTCTTTGCCATGCAATCCCCTACATCATATTACCATAAACACATAATTGTCAGTGCATAGATAAACATAACAACATACTAGTTGTGTTACCTTGTTGTGCCAAGCACATTGCCTTGTAATTGAACACATCCATGCCATATCTCAAGGGACTCCAATTCCCTTGATGAATTCATCCATAACTAGAAACTAATTGTTATACCTGTCAAACACATTTTCAGGGATATAATACAACTCCACATAATGTCAAACAAAATCAAGATTAAGAAGACTTCATGTATGAAAAGCACTCATTCGTTTGAAATTGTGGTTTCCAAACATAGCCAAAGTAATTTTCACCCAATTCCTTTCTTTTATCTTTTCCTTACTGCAATTGAGTCTTACTATGCACTGCCACATCACCCAACTGTTAGTTATATAAACACATCATCTATTACCTTGTCAAGATAATACCAAGCATGTTTCCCTACAACTGCTCACATATGTCATTATCACATTCCAAAGATCGAGACACCATGTATATTAATTTGAAATCAACCTTTACCAAGTCTAACAACCAGGTCATAGTCAAATAACAATCATAAGACATAATGCTACAACTATCACCTACTTACACTCAAATTCATATCAGTTATCTCAACACATATGTATTAGTAGAACCATGACACAAAATCATATCATGCAATTAATCAAACATTCAAACAAACTATAAACGCACCAGGTTAGATAAATCAACTAGATGGAATAATAGACACCAAACACTTGAACGCCAAATAGATGACATAATCAAACATTTAAGCACCAAGTAGACAACATAAGCAAACTCATACCTTAATGTATCTCAGGGGAGGTTATCTTGTCTGCACAATCAATCTATATTAGCAAGATATAACTTCACAACATATCAACTCAAACATAAATAAGTTCATGATATCCCTAAAGTAACTAGCTAACAAGTTCACATCATAAACTCATAAACAATTGTCGTTCATGCCTAACAATCACATATGCACATTCAATCTAGATTAGTACAACACAATATCACAATGATATTGACTCATACTTAAGTATCATAACCATAATCATTTGCATGGACCAATCCAAATTAGCACGATACGTATAAAATCAAGATCTTAAATGAAATAAACCTAATCATCAAGTAAACTAACATATAAAAACAAGAAGTTAACATATAACCTACTCATCAACAACATATAACATAATCATCAAGTTAACTAACATAAAACAATAACAAGTTACTACCATGCATGACTATCTAATGAACGTGCATATGACCACACTGATTCACTAACATCTATCATACATGCAACCACAAAAACCATAAGCTAATAGACATGTACATAACCCTAATGCTTATACAAACCATTAACCAACATACTTGCATACCCACCATACAAACTTGTATGAAAATCTTCTCTTACTGTGACGTTCAATGTTGCAACCTCGCTTTGATGATTTTCATCTCTTGCTCTATCCTAACCAACAAATTAGCATCATAACATACCAATATCATCATGATGATCTAATTGTGTACAATGACTTTAAAATGTGTGTTTGACCTACTATACATACATAACTATAACCATGAAAATGCATACATAACAACATATAAACATTGAAATGCATAACAAATGCATATACAACTGACATGCATTCATGACAAACACATCCCAAAAACAACATCATCAACTTCCATCTAGAAAAAAAAAGAAAACAATGACCACCATCATGCATACATGACAAGCACATAAACCAAAAGCATAAAGAACATATTCAACTGACATGTATGCATGACCAACACACCACCCATTCAGTGAAAGCGGTGAACCATACTCTGACCACTCTGTGGTGTCATATAACACCCAAAGAGAACAAAAACAAGGCATTCCCCAAAGAGAACGAAACCCCCTCTAATACCACTCTAAAACATCCTCCTCCCACATCTATCTAAGTAACTGACCAATCGGGGTAAACATGTGAGAAAGAGTTACTATGATATAATTCAACTCCCTATGTAGTAGTTAAGGAAGTGGAATCGACAAAACACTAACAACCTAACCTTCTACACATGCAACAGAACCCCCAGGATCCATCCAACCCATCCAAGCAAACATCCACTTAGACAAAATGACATTTTGTTGCATTAAAACCTCAGTCGCTCCCTTCACATGGGCGTTCATGTGACTAGGACCCTCCAGTAGCTCCCACAACAAGGCATGCGTATGAGTGGGGAATTTTCCAGGTAGTTTTGTGCCAATGATTCCAAACTATGTGCCACTTTTTCAGGGCCAGGACTCAAGCCACTGCCCAGAACTCCATGAAACTTCAAAAAATGAAAAATAACATTGAAACAATGATACTATTACAAATACTTGAACAAGGACTTGACTAGACCCCTACTAGACATGAGCAAATTTTGTCAAACATGTCACAAATATGCATCCTACATGTTTAAACAACAAATTTGAGCATAGGGGTCTCATATTTATCTGAGAATCACTAAGAAGCCTTGATGCCTTATCACATTAGATGCATTATCATCTATTAAGCCACATATTCATTGTACATTAAATGATTAAAAAACATGATGAAATCCATACGTTTTCACTATCATAAAACTCATTCATAACTAGCATATAACCAACAAAAATATCAAGTTATATAACAACCATATAAGCCATATATAAGCACGTATATTTACCTATAAAGTATAAAGGATAAAGAGAGCTCATATTGGTGATTGCATAAGCCGACTAGGTATGGGACATCCATGAACCACCTGACCATATACTAGGCTGGACCAAATCTTTCTTTTAGCCAGTCACCCTTGTGCCATACTCCAAGCAAAAATGTGGGATCTCATGAAACACATCAAGCAAAACCAAACCAGGGCTTCCAGAGGCCAACCAACTCAACCCTCAATGAGTGATTCCACCTCATGGTAGGACATCACTAACCATCACCAGATCAATCTCTACCCAAGTTGTCCAAGGATCCAGAGCGTTTGTTCCAACCCAACTTCCAGGACTAGTAACTCAACCCACAACTGTCACTGGGATTCTAGAGCATTTGTCCAACCAAGGCTTCCATGACTAGTAACTCAACCCACGAAGGGCTTCTAGAGCGTTTGTCCAACCAAGGTTCCATGAACTAATAAATCAACCCCCAACCATAAGGAACATGATCACCAACCAAAAACAAAGGTAAACCCACAACACCATGGCTATCTAGGAAATGGTAAGGCTAGGCGAAACCACTGTCAATCTAGGCAATCCTCCATGACAATGACAAATCATAACCAAGAAACCACATGCATGTGCCATGCATTCCAAAACTAGCAAGGAAATCATACATGAAACTCAGTACATGCAAATAAAATATGATGTACATGCTGATCCAGATGTCCTCTTGCACTTTCCTACATTTCCTTTTCCTTTTTGCTCGAAATCCCAAGTATTCCACACTCCTCCAAGGGTGCTCCAAGAAAACTCTAAGTGTTCAAGAGTATGAGAGAGAGAATAGAATGATAGCTCCAAAACTGAATCGACAAAAGTCTAACACTGACAAAAGCTTAACAACTAATCCTCAGAAGCCTTTGTATTAAAGAGGCCTATATTTTCTTCATTTTCCATTATTTTCTTTCAATTTCCTTCTCACATGCATCCTGTTACCTTTCAACTTCCTTTCTCCTAGTTTCCATTACTTTCATAAATAAAATTCCAATTAATGCCACTTTTCCTTTCCAAATCCTTTGCCAATTTCCTTTATCCATAATAATCGAAATGAACACCCACACTAGGATGTTTTTTCTCACCATTCAGCTTGGAATATGTGTCCCATGACCTTGGTCTTATTTTGTATATAAATGGATTTTTACCATGGATGCTACAGACTACTTTTATTTCCCATTTGTTTGTGGATGGAATTTTGTACACCTATTCAACTTTGTGTCCATATTTTCCCACAATATAGTCCAAAATGCCCTAAGAAATGTCAACATCCTTGTTTGAAATAATGCTCCTTGGTATCCCAAAGTGCACCCAAACCTGTTCAAATAACAAGTTTGTTTCTTCTTTCCCCCTAGTAGTATTCTTATAGTGCATGAGAATGCACATCTGGTTGAATCTATCAACTATGATACACACATATTCATCTACCTTCCTAGTAGTTGTTAAACCTCCCACAAAATCCATGGAAATTCTTTCCCAAGGATGAGTGAGTACATGTAAGAGATGATATAGACCCTATTTCTTATTATCGGGTTTGCTATCACCATAAATTATACATCCTTTAGTGAACCTAGCTACTTCTTCAATCCTCGAATAGTACACATACCTCTTCAAATTGGAAACTATCTTCCCAACACCAAAATTCACTACAAACTTGGAGGTGTGAGCCTCTCTAATTAGCTAGAGTCAACCATTATGGATCCATATCTTGTCCAACATATAGAGTAACTTGTTTTGGAGATGATAGTTGATTATGTTTTCAACATTGTGCACATGAATCTTACCCTATAACTATTGATACACCTTTGTGAAGTCCTCATCCTCTATATATGCCTCTTTGTATTCATCATGGGTGAAAGGCTCCACGTGCATTATAGTTCCCAAAGTTTTATTTTTATGTGGGTGGCCTTGAAAACATGCCATCCAACTTATTTGTGTTTCCCTCCTTGTCCTTCATCACTAAATGTAACTAATGTAAAAATTCCATCCACTTGTAATTCTTGGTCTATTGTAACTTATTATGGGCCTACAAGTACTGTAGCAATTGGTGATCTATGTAGATGACCATCTCTTTTCCCATCAGATAGTATTTCCAATTTTTTATAACTTGCACTATGGCATAGAGCTCCTTGTTGTAGGCAGGGTAGTTGAGAACCACCGCCCCCCCCCCCCTCAAACACTTTAGAATAGTAGAAAATAGGGCTTCCTCCCTTCACTAAGACCACTCTAATAGCATACCACTTGGATATTTATCCACTTTGAAGGGTTTCTGCAAGTTTAGTAATGTAAGAACCAATTTTTTCTTCAACTCTTCAAAGGCCTCCTGCTAACCCTTCCCCCACTAGAAATTATTTCGACTCATTGTTATGGTGTGGGGTGGTGCAACTATTGTTGAAAAATGAGGCTATCATGAATTTCCTTGGGTATTGTGCCACCTCAATGAAACTACCAACCTAAGAAACATTTGTAAGCATTGGCCACTTCATGATGCCTTTAGTCTTGGCAGGATCTATCTTGATATCCCCTCCACCAATCACATAGCCTAAGTACACCAAAAACTATTGTGTAAATTCACATTTCTTGAGATTTTCCAATAGTTTGCGCTTCTTCAAAGTCTCTATCACCTACATCAAGTGTGAGATGTGCTCCTCTCAAATAACACTATAAACTAGTATATCATCCAAATAAACAATAACAAATGAATGTGATAAGGGCACAATACATCATTCATTAATATCATGATTGTAGTTGGTTCATTACATAGGCTAAAAGGCATGACCAATCACTCATCAAAACCATTCCAGGTATCTTCCTCTTTGAATTGAACTTGGCGATACACTAATTTTAAATCCATATTTGTGAAGTACTTTTCTTGTTGCAACTAGTCTAACATGTCATTAATCTTGGGCAAGGGGTACTTGTCCTTGGGATTAATACTATTTAATGCCCTATAATCAATACACATTCACTAATTACCATCCTTCTTTGGCACAATTATCATGGGTGACCCACATGGTAATGTACTTGGTTGACTAAGACCTTGCTCCCAAAGATGCTACAACTGCTTCTTCATATCATTTGCTTCTAGAATAGAATGCCTATACAACTCGATATTTTGCAATGGGGAGTTTGACAATAGTTGGATCTCATGCTCCACTTCCCTCTTGGGCGGTAGCCCTTTAGGCTCCTGGAATTATCCCTTGTATGCCTACAACAACTCTTTTATTTTATGTCTCTATTACTTAGTATACCCCTCTAGGTATAGGTTTTCTCTCATTAACTCTTACATAGACTAATTTTCTCTTAAGAATAATAAAACATATTTTTTACTATAATTGATCAAGTTTTTCACCTAATTATCGCTTACTAGTGAAATATTTGCCTTTCCCTTGTGTGCATTGATAATGAAGGATTTTTCATCATTGATGAGGTGATACTGGTTGGATCTCTACATGAATTTTTCATCCCACATGTACATATAGGTATTCCCAAACACAACTCCACATATATCAAATGGAACTACATCTAATTCTACTTCACCAATAAAATCAACACTGATAGTAAATTTAATTTTACCTATCTCTACCCCCTTGTTGACCCATCCCAGTGAATATATAATAGGATGGTAATGACCCTCCGTCCCAAGTTTTTTGGCCATATTTTATACTATGATATTTTCCTATTCTGACTTGTATCTTTACATGGAAGAGTTTGGTCATCTCCTTATCTTCATATTGATGAAGTCTAGTGAGATACACCTCCTACAATGATGTGCAAGAAATATTTTATTCTATGTTAGAGTTTCTTTACAACTTATTTCTCACATATGTCACAAGCGGATTTTTTTTCTTGCCATCCTTCTTTTGTTTCTTTAGATTGAGCTTTGGATGTAATTTCTAGCACTTTTTCTTTGTATGACTATAAATTTTGCAGTGGTTGATAGGATCTTTGCACCAATGTGTAATGGCTAGTATCTTCTTGTCCTCCCCCCCATTCCACTTCTTATTCCCTCCCTCAGAAGTTTTATTTTTCCTTCTACTTTAAACCACTTTATTTCCCTTTCTTCTAGCTTATGTTTTCTAGGTATCACAATTGCACATAAATATCATCCACCCTTCTCGGTTTGAATAGTGCCACAAATTCCTTGGCCCTAGATGAAAATTGTACCCCTTCTAGAATTATTTCTAATGTGCTATTGTGCACTCCAAATAGAGATTGTATGCAAAATTTGCTTAGTTGGGAATTCGATGCACCAACCAACCACCTTGGGGTCTACAAATATTTTGGTGCTTCATTTTCTAGGGTTATGGTTTTGGACCTCTAGGGTTATTTATTGATGTTAAAAGGCCATTATTTTAGCCTATTTTCATAGATTTTGCGAATGCGTGTAGACAACATCTCTCTCTTCAGAGATAGCTACCACTTTTCAAGTCAGTTTGTGTTCTATAGATTTATGCTATTTTACTTACTAATAGAAGTTGGGTTTTCACTATAAAACTGTGCTCCCTGCTATAATTTTTTGTGTATGTTTCATTTCATTTCCATACTTCCATTTCATTCCTTGTAAAACCCGGATAAATGGTATCAAATAAACTTCCTCCTTGTTGTTTCTTAGTGCATATCTCCTATGAGCTCAGTGTATGGAGAGTTTGGTCTCAAGTTAGTTTCACCTATGAATGATTTCACTCCCCAACCCAAGTGACGTCCCATGGTGGAAGAAAAGAGAGATGATGGAGTAGGAGATCATATCAATTTGTTTCTCAAGGAAGCACTCACATGATAGATGAATGCGATGGTTGACAATTTTTCCTCGATCGTTCAATGACTTCCAATAGTGGCCAAGGAACCTTTAGCTAGTACGAATTTTGGAGGTATGCTGGCCTTCAAAGTATAAGTTAAATTTTATATGCCCTTATTTGAAGGAAAAATAGATGCATATGCTTTTGAGAAATGTTTAAATCTATTAGAGGATTATTATTTTGTCTATTTTTTTTCAATAATAAAAAGATCACCTTTGCACTTCTGAAATCCCTTCCCCATGTCAAATATTGGTGGGAATCTTACTAGAGAGACAAAGAATAAGATGATTCTTCTATATTCAAGGAAGGAACCACTTGGGAATATTTTATTGATAACATTAAAGAGGATTTATACCTTGTATGGAACTATGATGACTAATGCACAAGATGCATGACCTTGTGATAAGAGACAGATCAAATGCTAGAGGAGTACAACAATATTTTCCATACCTTGTGCTCAAAGATGGGTGTCATAGGCTTCGAGTGACACCTAGTTTTGAAGTACCGTAGTGGTCTATATAGGTACATCCAAATGAGGATGGATCCCTTATATGTATCCTCACTAGGAGTTTCTTATCGATATGCTGTCAAAATTGAGTAGAAATTGAGGTAGAGGAATATGCAAGAGTTTAAGTTTGTGAATCCACTGGAACAAAAGCCTTTCACAAACTTGTAAAATAAGGGATAGAGAATGGAGAGTCAACCTCAAGACAACCACCCAAAGTCATAGGAAAAGAAGGGTAATGGGAACTCAAGAAAGGATACTGGAAACTAGTGTGAATTCCACAAAATACCCAGGCACAACATTGATTAATATTGCTCATAAAAATCATTTTTGGCAAAGCCTAAAGAAAAAGAAATGGAACTTGGCTTTGATTCTGATTTAGAATAGGATAAAGGAAAGTGGATCATCGATGTATAACCTAGTACTACCATTGTGATTGTAAAGATGCAACTAAAAGAGCTAGAGGAGCCTGAAGAGGGGGATCACCTCTTTCATTCACGTATGTGGGTCAAGGGGACCCCACTACATTTCTTTGTTGACAACAAGAATTAGAAGAACATAATCTCAGTTAGAGTTCACGAAGAGATGGAAGTTTTTGACATTTCCGCACCCTTAGCCATGGATGAGACATTTGTGTTAACCATTAATGTTGCCTATCCTATGTCATGAAGCCATTCAAATACGAGATACTCTGTGATGTTATCCCACTTAAAGTTTGTGATGTTATTTTATGGAAAACTTATATATGGAAACATCATGTTATTTAGGAATCTCTTCCCCATAGTTTCATTGTCACTCTACGAGATGAATTGTATAGGGTACCAGGAGTAGTTCCAACTACTGCAATTTCATTAATCTTAAAAACATAATGCCAAAAGGTAATCTCTCAAACTAAATTTTTTTTCCTCTTCAAGGTTCAGTTAAAAGGTGAAAGGGAGGTCACTGTGATGATGAAAACTTTAGCATAGGGTCTCTCTACATGATATAAGTAGGTACACAAGATTGTAGAGCCATATAGAGATATCGTCACTCCACTTGTGGGGGTTTCTTTGCACATCTAGGCCACACACTCAATTGAATTGATTCTTGGCACTCCTTAACCTAATGGCCTGATATACAGTTGCTATCTCTTGGAGAATGAGGAAATAAAATGTGAGGTTCATGAGCTCATCCAAAAGGGCATATTCGACTGAGCTCCTCACCTTGTAGGAGCCCAATAATTGTTGGTGTAGAAGAAGGATGGGACACATAGACTCTTTATTGATTATATATCCCTGAACATAATCATTATCAAGAACAAATACTCGATCCCTTAAATTAAATATCTTCTTGATTAGCTTAAGGATGCCAAGTTATTTAGTAAGATTAATCTAAGTCATGCTACCACCATAATCTAATTGAAAAAAATGATGTATGGAAGATAATCGTTAAATCTAAAGAATGTATTTTTAAGTGTTTGGTAATGCACTTTGGCTTGACTAATGATCCAAAAATGTTCATGAGTATGATGAATAATATCATGCGGCTATTCAAAAACTATTTTGTAGTTGTATATTTAGATGACATCCTCATCTTCAACATAACATTTGCATCACATTCAACATGTCCTCAACACCCCATGACAACAGAAGCAATATGGAAATATAGAGAAATTCTTATTTGGCATGTAGATAATTCAATATTTTAGATGCATCATGGATGGACATAGGGTGCATGTTGACTTAGCCAAGTTCTAAAGCATTTAGGATTGATCGGCCTCGATGAATATAACAGAGCTCCAAAGCTTCTTGGGCCTCGCTAACTTCTACCAAAGGTTCTTGTTGGGGTTCTCTCATATCACTTGGACCTTATGTTAAGTGACCAAGGGTGGATCTAAAGAAAATTTCTTGTTCAAGTCACAAAAAAAATAATTTGAGGATCTATAACACTGCCTCTGCTCCACAGTAGTCCTCACCCTACTAGATTTGCAACAACCATTTGGTATTGAGACAAAGAACTTTGATTGCTATTGGTGTATTCGTCACTCAAAATGTGTCTTATCATAGTGAAACACTCTAATACTATCTAGAGATAGCCCACATATGACAAGGAAATATACTCCATCATATAGGCATGTCGATAGTGGAAGCATTATATTCTAGTGAAGGATACAATCATCCATATCGATCAAGGCCTTTGTATTCATGCAGACATAAGGACAATTATAGAATGACCACCATAAAAAATGGTCCAGATACCTACAATAGTTCCACTTGAACATTAAATGTAATAAGGGTAGCACTAATCATGTTTCATATGGCCTTAGTCGATCCTCTGTTGTGGTGCTAACCACAATGCTTAACTCTTGTGCATATGAGACCTCTAAGTGGTCAAAATGATACAAAATGACTCTGACTTCATTGCCACATACCAAACATTGATCACAAGTAAGAAAAGTTCCATACTTCCACCTTTTCTTCCATCTTGAAAAGGGACTATGAATGGTTCATAACACTTGAACTTGTCTACTCTTTTTTGGGTTCTTTCTTTGATTGCTTCTTTGGATCTTCCTAATCCCCGTTTTCCCCCTCTGACTTGACCTCTAAGTTGGAACCTCCATATTATTTGAATAACCCAAGATTGTTGGTTAGGTTTTTCATGAGGAGGCTCAAATTACGATCTATATATACAAATTGCAATTCTAGTTATGCAAATATCTCCTCTGCCATATCTTGAGGGTTATTATAAAACATATTCATCGAGCATAACTAGGGTTTTACAACTTCTTTCTCAAACTATTTCTTGGATCCTTTGCAAATTCATATAAACTACCTAAATAAATGTTCTCTAATGCCAATATGATCAAGAAATTACCATGTATATTCCACTAGATAGTTCATCATAATAGATTTGTGAAAATAAACCACAATTTATACCTTGAAGGGTTAATTTCTTTTAGATTCCAGATTTGTTATTATTATTTTTTTACTTATGCATGCAAGAGCTAATATGTAGAAAATAGAGAATATGTAGATATAATCACTCACAAACCACAATTAACACTAATATATGCTTTGGGAAACTTAGGGGAAAAAACCTAATTGGAAGGTGAGGTTGCTCTACATTTTTTTTTCTAGAATGGAAATGATACAAGTACAAAGGAGAAGGAACTCTTTATGGAGTTGTTTGAGACTTATGGCATGTGGCTAGCTACATAAACCCTCTTTATTTCTCTCTCTCTCTCTCTCTCTCTCTCTCTCTCTCTCCACACTTAGTTACTTTCTGATACTATGGAATAAAATTTAAGAAAAATGCAAAATAGAATGGAACATTGTTTCCTCCTGGTGGCCCGATTACAACATAGCCAGATAGCCAATTAAAGGTTAGATTTGACCCATTCAACCCTCAAGTTGAGTTACAACTCCACTCTTCTAGAGTCTTATTCATATTCTCCATGTGGCTGGCCCCTTTTACATGAGTAATGGGGGCTAACATGGAATCCTCTAGAATTATGGTAGTCAATCATGACAAGTCAACTTCCTAAGGACATAATTTTTGCATCCAAATTATGATTGATGAGATTGTTGCACTGTTGGAAATTTCTTTCAGTATATAATAGTGGCATAGGGTGCTTAAGTGAGAAGGTTTTACCTCAAAAATGTTATTTTCAGACCCCAATTCTCTAAATTAGGTCACACATCTAGAAAAAGAAATGCTCCTATAGACTTATTCCTTCAATTTTCACACTCCAATAATATAAAGATAAATGAAAAATAATAAAATGATCAATTCAAATTAGATATTTATCTAAATTTTAATATTAATCTTAATATTATTTAAAATATTTTTAAAATTAATTTATAATTATTATTCAAAATTTAATTTTACAATTAAATGTGACTTTATATGTTTTATAATTAGTGATTGTGTTAAAAAGTATAAACATATATCATATTGTAAAAGATATTGAAACTTTAAAATATTTTTGTGAACTTGTCCATATCTTTCTCTCCACTTCCATTGTAATTTGAGAAATATTACTTAAAGGTAGTAAGGTCGATCCTCTAACATACATTTAGACCTGCTTAAATACACCTTTATCTCTGACACCCCTCACCTTCTATTGTTATTATATGTACTCTCCATATTTTCCTGTATGTGGTCTAGAGCAAAGAGGATATAGAATATAGATTGGTACAAATGTGACATTTATATGTGATTTCAAGTGAATATTCATTTTCTTTATTCAGTGTGCCTTCAAATCTCTACTATTGATTTGAATATCTTATTTTGCAATTATTTGATCTTCTTTTGGAATCCCAAATCCATAATTTTGTTTGATTGGATTTCTTATCCAGATAATATAATTTGTTGGAGCAACGCTTTCCCTCTTACTAAACACATTACCCTTTTGCCAAAAATAGACTTCCAAGCTATAAGTTATTTGAAATTGAACAGAAAACTAGATCCATATTTTAAATTAAAATAATATGATGTGTAAAATAGAGGTCTCTAGATGGGATCTGAGTACCCTTAGATGGGATATGAGTTTTGAAATTCACTTCATTATTATCTATATGAAATCTTAAATCAATGAATTATGCTTCACCACCGACCAATATTGAAATTACCTAATTAATCATTAACATATTGATATAATTTTTTTCTAAGAAGAAAAAATTCATTAACGTAAAATAAATGATAATTGTAGATATATTCCAAACCTCATCATAAGGCCAAATTTAAAGGAATTTAAATAGCTTTCACCCGTATTACATTTTTTGAGAATATATCAATAAGAATAAAGCTTGCTCATCTCACGTAGTATTTCACATGTCATTATTCCAGATGTTAAAACTAAAATTCTTGAAAAAAAAATATTACTTTTTTTTTGGGAAGCTGTAACCCTTCTTTGGAAAGCTTATTTACTTTTGTAATTTTGTCCCTAGAGACAGAAACAAAAAACATTAAAAATATAAATAAAAGCCGATTACATACCAATATATTAATATTTTTAATATCCGTATGAATGACCATGAAAAAAAATATAAAAATATAATAAACCGATACATACCAATATTAATATTTTTAATATCCTATGAATGACCATTTTTGTTCAGTTTATCATATTAATTGTTGTTTTAATTTTGAAATATTTATTGAAAAATAAATTTGTTATTGAAATAATTTTTTTTAATATAATTATATTGTAAGTTAAAAAATATTACAAAATAATATTTATACTCATTAATTTAAATTCAATTATTTACAACAAAAAATTTACATAATTTCTCTTTGGAATGTTAAATAAAGTATAAATTTGTGAATTTTATCATAAAATATTCTAATAATGAAAATCAAGTCCCTATATCATAACACTAAATAGTAACTATAATAATAAAATGTAGTTTACAACAAACCACAAAGTTATTATATGCAAACTAACGTCATGCCTTAACTAATTCATAAATTCATGACATCTATAAAAAAAGAGTCAATTCCTACTAGTATTTTAGTTGGGTCTTGTTATTAACCACTTCATGTTAATGATAAAAGATAATGTTAGGCCTTCCATTTTAAAAAAAACTTAAGAAATATGAAAACCATTTTAATTTTATATTTATGAATGTTTATAATTTTCTTTACGTTTTTTTTTGTTTTTTTGTTTTTTGTTTTTTGTTTTTTGTTTTTTGTTTTTTGTTTTTTTTAATGAAAAATATTTTTCATATGAGGAGTTAGTTTTTAAGAGATTCCTTAAACTTATTAACAAAGTTTTATTACAATAAAGTTCATCATGTTATTTGTGGGGATTGAGTGTAGGCGAGGAAGATAACAATCATTTATCACAATCACTTATGATAAACTCAATTGACATTGTTTCCCCCCCTCTCTCTCTCTCTCTCACACGCACACACATATAGATTTGCAGTCAATATTTTACATTTTCGTTCACTTACTATTTTATATTTATTTAAGTGTTAGGTGTCAATTTTATGATTAACACATTTGGAATTACACATTTCTTGTTAGGATTAAAATAAACAGAAAGCCATCAATAACCAACAATTAAAAAACACATAGCAACAAGGCATCATGATTAAATCATAATAAGTCTATTACTCTTGGCTAAACAAAACCTGATAATGGAGGATCCCATGCCTATTTATAGGCTTCATGATATGCAATACCATGGGTCACCAATACCATGTGCCCAAAGACCACATATTGTAAACCTAACAAATGTGAATCTATGACCATGTCAAGTTTACCTAAAAATATCCCATTTAAACTTAGTGTAACACTCCCTCCCATCCCCTTGGATTTCTGAGGTTGATGGAAGGTTGTTACTTTTAGCTAACCCAATAAAATTTCTTCTTCCCCAAAGTGTTATGAACTCGCTTTGAATAATAGTCATTAAAGAAATTTTGAGGTCTAAAATGGGCCTCTTAAGGAATATTATAAAATAACTGTGGAAGTAATAAAATGATATTATATTACCTCATCAAGTTTTGGAGGGAAAAAAGAAAAAAACTACTTTTTCAACTCATATTTTCAACTTATCTCCTGATGATTTTACTCAAATTTAGAGTAGAAGCACTTGTTGGATTTTGCATCCAAGGAGTACCCATGTTACATATTGCAATCACATTTTTTTTCTTCATATATTTCACATTTTTCACATATCAGGGTTCATTGAAAGTATGCAACAAGGGTACTCCTTGGATATAAAATTAAATTATGCATCCAATGACTAGTCCCACTCGAAATTTGAGTAAAATCATAGGGAGATAAGTTTAAAATACAAATTGAAAAAGCAGTTTTTTATTCTTTTATCTTTTTAACTTTTTACTCCAAAAATGCTGAATCGTCCCACATGGTTGATATCATCATATTGAATCCCATTGGTTCTTATAAATTTTTTTTGTTATATATATATTTTTTTGAGGCCCATTTGTTACCTCAAATTTCTCTAACGATTGCATCTGCTCATCAAGAGCTTTCTGTTGATATCAATTTTACCTCAATTTAACTTCTGGATTGAAAGTTATGCCCATTTAAAGTTTGAGCACCTTAACCCTTGCCACATAAACAAACAATGGCACATGCTAAACTGAGTGCCTACATGACCCTGCCACATCTCTCATAGAAAACATGGTTCTCACCATGTCATCGTGCCATAACACCTTTGTGGCATTTTTCCTCACTTCTCGAAAAAGATCTCCTTTAAGACCTCTGTGGTGTGACAAATACCTTTGCATTAGTTATCGAGGAATTACTCGTCTAGTGCCCTCGTAAGTCCACAACTTCTATTAATAAACATCAAAGATTCTCATCCCATGGAGGCACATCTCTGTTCCTCGGAATGTATAAATATTCATCACCAAATGATGAGGTTTTTCATCCCATGTAGACACATATTTGTATTTGTGACATTGCACATAATTTCTCAGCAACATATCTAGAGTAATTCCAAATCCAGTGATTTCACAATGTACACAAGTGCAATGAACTGGATTTATAGACCCCTGAATACATCCAAGTTAAGACATCAATATATCGAGCCTAGATACATCTCCTTCTCCAAGACATATCCAACCCTGAATACAAGTATAGCCCCCTACAATACTTCAAAATCATGGTTTTCTAAGGGATTTCAAGGACTTTTCTCCAACTTTCCTAGGAGCCCAATGTTTCTTAAGACATTAATCTCTAAAGGAATGAAACCTTCATTCCCACACTAGCATTCCAGATATTAAACATAGCCATAATAAAGGAAATAAAGCCGTCAACATGACTACAAACAAGAATAGAAATCGGCTAACCCATAACATAGACTTAACTGTAAATTTAGATACAAAAACATAATATTAAACCACACGATGGATACAAAATGGACTCCATTAGATCTACTAATATTTCCTGCCATACACAACACTAACAATCAAAATTTCACTAGTCTTCAAGCAACAAAGATCCATGATATTCATAACATGTCAAACAATCAAAATCACACATAGTAGTAGCATATCTTACCACATCAAGAATTCATACAATACCATGTAAATAACTTTGTAATTTAGGAACAAACCAACAACCACATGGATCTGCAAATCCCTCACAACCATGAGAATCATTCACATAGCCATGTCATTATAGACAATCTAGAATAACACATTCCTTTATAATCAATGCTGATACATACATATCTATATACATCTGAGTATATACTTATATGATAATCTTAATGAATGGAAACTATGGGAGGGACTTCAACTTTCCACCCAACCATAGGTAAGCTACACTACAATATTTCTTGCAATTGACCACCCTAGATACAGATTTAGAGTTTGAGGAGAAAGTGTTCAAGGGAATTCACACTAATTCCAATCAACCAATTCACACATGAATATATATTTCATGGTGTCTCCACCTCCTTACAAGAATCCATAGCACACAATTTTCCACCTACTAAATGCTAAATGAATTCATAGCTCAAAGTGTCTCCACCTGTGTTGATAGGGACCCAAAGTACATGACACTTCTGTCTGCTAACCACGTAGGCACCCAAACTCATAGAATCACCACTATGTTATGTGGAATTTAGAGCACATAGTGGTTTCACCCACTAAATGAGTGAGTATCCAGACTACACTGTGTCTCCACCCACTCTTCTCTATTCGTCTCTTCACTACATGCTCCTTTGCATGCTCCCCTTCTTGCACCAATTGTTTCCTAGAGTTCTTGTTCTTGTGAGTTCACTTGTAGTTCCTCTATGCATAGCTCGACATACATGTATCCACAACAAACTATCTCTTGTATATATTTTGTTCCAATCACAACCACACCTCGTTAGTGTGTATCCTCTAAATTCTCTCTTTTCTCTCTTTCTTTCTTGTCAGCCTTTTTCCTTCTACCAACCTAGGTCTCCCCTTTTGCGTGTTAACTACCCAACACACTCCTCAAGGGAAGAGGTGATATGGGGATCTTCCTCCATTCAGGAAGCCCATACTCCACCTCCCTTCCTGCTAGGAAGGTCATTAAAACTAAATTAGAAAAACTAGTGGCATATTAAATGAAACACCTTAAGTTCAATTCACTTCCCAAGCAACTCCTCTCCTCAGACCTCTTAATCAATGTCCACTCTTCTCAGCCTAGTCATTGTGTTTTCATTTCCAAAATATTTACATGAAAGTGACAATTACAAAATGGATAAAAAAAGGGTGGTCAAAAACCCCACCCTCTTAGAGGAACACTATCCTTTGTGTTCTATATGTGAACAAAACATTAAACAATATTCTATTCTTGTACACAAAATTCAACAACAACTTGTATTCTCATAGATCTTTTACGTTCATTTACACAATAAACAAAAATGGGTATGATACCGTCATTTGATCAACCATTTCTTAAGTGGATTCATTTGGTCTATAGTGATTCCATTGCACCTTGTCCTACTCGATTAGTTAATTCCATAGCATGATTCACCTTTGATGTGCAACCATGTCGTCCACGACACTTAGTGATCCTTTAGGGAGTTTTTTAAAATCATTTCTTCCCAGGAAACACTCACTACATCTTTGATCCCAATCAACATGCTCATGATTCTTTAAAAATAAATTTATTTTTCAAGTTTTGGCATTCCTTTCTCTACCACATCAGTCCCTCAAGAAATCCATTCCTCTTTTGTGCAAGCACTAACCTTCCAAGTTTATTTATCGCTTTCTTTTCTTCCTCATTCCCTCAGGGGGTCCATCCCTTAGTAAGGGTTCCTCGCATAGGAAGAATCTTCTCAGCTAGGGCATACCCCTTCCTTGCCTTAATAACACAACACGTGCCATGGCATACCTCATGGTGATTAATGCATTTCATAGGGTTCCAATGTCACTGCAATGGCCCATTTCTTAAAGTCTTCAGTTCTAATGTGTTATTGTTATGCAAGTTGATATTATTGAGCTAATGTTATTTGCCTTGTAGTTAGCCTCATGTATTTGTGTTGGAAAATTCAATAGTTCTTTTACATCACATACATATGATTCTTATGAGCTTCATCTTAATAATTTTAAATCAATTCAAACATACCTTCAAATTTCTTGAAATTGTAATTAATACTTTATCTTTGGTTACTCTTGGATTCCTTAACATTGTAACCACTGGGTGGCATTCACACTCCATTGTTCCATGCAATATTAGCTCTGTATTTACCGAACAATCTCCACACAATGCATTAAGAACTATAGGAATCTAGAGCATTTCTCCACTTATTAAGCACTACACAAATCCAAAGCACGTCTGCAACTATTACGCACTGCTGAGTCAAATTCTCCACTCAATCTCTATCTAGCTCCATCTTTAAGTCTAGCTAATAAGAATGTAGAGCATGCCTCCACATGTTTAAACACTACATGAGTCTAGAGCATGTATCCACATGTGGATATACTCCACATAGTCTTTTCGTATAGCTCCAAACAAACTCCCTCATGCTCACATCCCAGTGAGCACGGGCATGCCATCTAGCATCAAGGTAGGAATTTTTCGACAAGAATATCATAACAAATCCCCTTCCATCCTGGAAGATATCATCACACCTCCACTGCCATACTGATAGACATCATGACACCTCCCTTTCCATCTTGGTAGATATCATCACATCTCTAGGCTTAGGCAACCCCCATTCTAGGTAGTCTACTTATCCCAATGTTTACCTACAACGGTAATCATTAGAGTCATACAACCCAACACCCTCTTGACATGCTCTAATGACATGTTTGAAGGAGACTTATGATCAAGTAACTATATGGTGTGCTCCACTTCACCACTCATGGTGTCTTATTATCACAATACCAGTTATGACTTACTCCCATGAGATAAACAAAGCCCCGCAGGATGCAATTCCTTCCTAGCAATATTGTTCATGAGATCCCAACTCCATTATGCCACTAATGTCACAACATTTAGTTTCCCATGAAACATACTAAAAAATTTCAAAAAAGAAATTCTAATTTCCAGATCCTTGCTTCACCTAGAAGCCTAATGTCATAGGCATGAGATATGTAGTAATGTCATTGGGCTCTATTACAAGTGTTGTTAATTGTTCATGATGGATTTGATGTCACACCATTCCAAAATTTTTCCTACAAGATGATGTTTCAATTAGCCAACTGTAACAACCCTGGTTAAAAAATCATGTAAAAATATATAATACCACAGTTCATGGGACACTTATTCCAAGCTGAATGTTGGGTAAGACATCCTATGGGGTGTACATTTGGTTGTTTACGGCTAAGGAAATCGACAAAGGAAATGGATAAGGCTTTGGAAAGGAATGAGGCATTTATTGGCATTTTATTTATGAAAATAAAGGAAATTAGGAGAAAAGGAAGATGAAAGGTCACAAGTTCCATGTGAGGAGGAAAATGAAAGAAATAATGCAAAATGAAGAAAATAGAGGCCTCATTGATAAAAAATCTTCTGAGGATTAGTGGGCAAGGCTTGATCATTTCAGTTTTGTAGCTCTCTCATTATTCTCTCTCTCTCTCATGCTCTTCGACACTTAGAGTTTTCTTGGAGAAATTTTGGCATTGGAGCAAGAAAGGCAAAGAAGGCACGAGGAAGGAAATATCAAGTAGGGAAAGGTAAGATCAAGAGCTACAGGAGGCTTCATTGCAATTATCGACTTGCATGTGTATTTTCCTTGCTATATTTGGCATGCATGGTATTGCATGTGGTTTTTTCTATCATGGCATGGGTTTTGCTAGGCGTGACAGTGTTTTTAGCCTAAGCTTTCCATTTCTGGATAGACATGGTGTGATGGGGTTCTCATGTTTTGGTTGAGCTGGATTTCCACATGGATTCGAAGCTGAATGAGGTGAATCTCCGAAATGACAGAGCACATGTCCTAGTAACCCTTGAGCCAGACTATGGGTTGCGATAAAGCTAGATTTTGTGTTGCCTCGGATGCCCTAGGAATCCTTTCTGGTGAATGGTGGGATATACGGTAAAGCCTAGAGAAGGTTTTCTCTCCATTGGGCCTAGTAATCCCGGGTTGGAATGTGTAGTAAAGCCTAGAGAGTGGGTCTTGGTTTAGGGCCTAGTGATTCAGGTTTTAATTGCAGTAAATCCTGAGAGACTAGGAGACAAGAAAATTCATCACTATGTAGGTGGAGAAATCTGGTGGCATCAATGCTTGTTTGGCTTAGTGATCGGGTGGAGATCACAACAAACCCTACTATGCTGTGCTCATTATGTTGGCCTAGTGATCTAGGATGGATTAAGATAAAGCCTAGTTTCTGTTGATGAGGGTGAGGTGGTTTAGCCTCAGTGTGCCCTGGTTGGTTCTTTTGGTTTGAGTCCCACATTCATGCTTGGAATATGGCACAGGGGTGAATGGATGAAGAGAGATTTGGCTCAACCATTCTAGGGTTGGGTGGAACATGATAGTCCCATCTACAATTGATTTATTTCATTCATTAATGATAAATTCATTCCCTTGATTTCTATGTGAAAATGTATTGATGTATATGTGGATTTTGATGGCTGATATGTTTATCGTAATTCTATTCCTATTATGTTGATTATATGTATATTTTATGACAACAACTATGTATGGCTCTCAACATGTTTTTACTTGTAAATGAATGGATAGTGCATCTATGTGTTGGGTTGTGCTATATTCTTTCCATGACTAGCCCCCAAAGTTAACTGGGGGGTTAGAGGGGGGGCGGAGCCCCCCTTCATTGCACC